>JAVCKS010070987.1:0-15149 GCA_032273685.1 Pteraster tesselatus | reverse complement strand
CCCCCCCCCCCCCCCCCCCCCCCCCCCCCCCCCCCCCCCCCCCCCCCCCCCGGGCTCACAGCCTAAATGCCTTTTGGAAGATTTCAAACAAATATTTAATAATTATAATCTTCAAATATCTTTGGCTAGTAAACGTTGTCTATCACTATAGTAAATTTTATCAAACATTAACATGTATTATACTGCTCCTACTAGCATTAATTTCATCATTAATTTCTTTTACAGATCGCAATATGCCGACAAGAACACTACAAAGCATATCAGTTGTGCACCTGATCATCCAAGGTTTTGCACATAATCACACAACTGTCTATGATTCTGCTCCTGTCTCCAAGTTAAGGAGGTTGAAATGCAGTCTGAAATCATGAACACGACGGTTCCCAAACTGAGAGCGGTATGATTCAGCACGGACCTATATTATCAAAGTGCCTGGCAGCACAGTATGTAGTCTGGAAGGTCACAATAGCTCGCAAACACACATATGTATTAACTGATATATAAAATCATGAAAACACATGGAATATAGCAAACAGTTTTTAGAAGTTCACTCTAGCATGGTCAACCTAAATCCACCCCATTGTATTACAGAAAGATAATATTGCTGAGTACAAGCAAACAAGCAATTGTACATGTACAACAATGTACATAATACTGAAATATTCAAAGGACACAAAATGTTTTATCAGTACAGCGCTAAATGTTAACCAGTGCCTGGTAAGTGGTAGCTATAACCTGCTAGCGCATCGCTGCGTGCACCATCTCAGACTGTGGTTAACTTTGCACCGTATATTTATTTTCTTACTTTAATTCAGTTAATTTTGTTTGTTTTTAAGTAACACAACCGTCCAAGCCAGGTGTTCAGTTTTTTTATTCGAACAACGTACATTGTACTTCTTCCTTGGTAGGGTCAAGAGCCATCTCATATGATGGGGAATTGTTTGACTTAATAATGCACATATCGACAGATGTTACAATTCAGAGTAATGCACCACTCAATTATAAATAGATGTCATATCTTTGTACAAAATTTAGACCTATCTTTAGAGTGAATGGGCGCAATAAGGGTTTGGGATGGACCAAAACCTTGGGATGGACCACGAACAAGGTCAAGAAGCATCGTCAACGAGCTGCATATCAGTATTTCAAACTGAACTGGAGTACAACAAGTTCGATCTGGCTTTCATTACAGAATCTTTGCTGGACAACACCAATATACAATAGGGAAATAGTATCGAACAGTAAATATGCAATATTTAGAAATGACCATATCGGGCACATTATTCAGTGCTGTAGCCTGTGATAGCCTAGCCAAACCGTTAAGTAGGCTATTTAATATGTCACTTGCTTCTAATTTACCTTCTCCAGAGTAAAGACTGACAAATGTTGTTCCATACACAAATCTGGTGATAGCCATGCAATGTCTAATTATAGACCAATCTCACGTTGTTTTGTTGCTGGAATTTCTTTTAGAAAAGAAAGCTTTCAAATACCTTGTTAATCACATGTAAAGACTAGGAGGGATTATCTCTCCCACTCAACATGGTTTTCTGTTTAATCACAACTTTCAACCATTTATCATAGCTGAGCTAATTATGCACTTGATTCTCGTACACACAAATCACATCGAATCGATGCAATATTGTTGGATTCGTCCAAATTAAGCATTAATTTTTGTGAGTTGCCAGGTTCTTTTTAATAAATTACACAAGTACGGTGTTTGTGGGTCAATGTTGCACTGGTTTAGGTCTTACTTTACTGATATGTTTTTAAAGAGTTCACCATATGGGTTTATTATCTAATTGGCTTCATGTTCATTTTGGAGTGGCCCAATGTTCTTTTCTTGGGCCTTTGCTTTTCATTGCTTTTCATTTGCCGTTTTGTGTTGAGTCAAATCTGCCACAATATACTGACGACCCTGTTTTGTATCGAGTGATTACTAATCGAGACGTGGCACTCCAGATTGATCTGGAAAATATAAACTCCTGGATCTTAACCATATGGCTTTAAATCAAAATGAATGTAATGACTGTAACCTGCTCGAGAAGTCCCACCGAACCAACTTAATTGGTGACTATACTTTAGAAAGGGTTGACATTTTCAGGGACTTAAGCTGGAAATATTATTGCCTAAACAGCTACCAGACTTAATATTTTTGGAGCAGAGCCTCAAGTCTAGAAATGTTTAAACTCTAACAATCCTTTATTGAAAGGATACTGACAGCCGTTTTACCCATTTCTGATTATGTTTAAATTCTGATATTAAATATTCTGATAAATGTGATAGGCTAGGTCTTCCAATTTTAAACGGAATTAATTTGCACGCAATTGTACTTTTGTGGGAACTTTTACAATACATTTTAAATTCCTCCTGATAATCGTATAACTGTTAATTGTCGACATACCAAAGTAGTGAAGTTCTGCCACCTGCGTGATAAGTCTAATGCTCATCATTCTCTATTTAATAGATTTCCCAGATTATGGGAAGTACAAAAGGAGTTTGGGTTTATTTGTAATTTCACTTAGGAAACATTTAGGCTCATGTTTACCGGTAGTATATTTTGCAACAATTGTCATATTAAATTTTTCTTTTAAAAACGGTCTAATAACTAGGACAGATCTTTCTTTAAGGAAAAACATGTCTGATTTTAGCATGAACAGTCATGTGGAAAAATATTTTCTTCCCAGTGTGAGGCAAAATAATACAGCCATCGGCTTCTCCAAAGAACACTTAAGCTTGGTCTAATAATTCTAAATTGTGCTTCTTTACAAACACACAAATCTAGAACCAGAACTACACACGCAAAGAGTACATGAAGATGCTTCTGTCAGTCTTGATTTGTATGCTTCCCTCATTCACGATATATTAACCCAACAATTAAACACAAAACCCACATTTTATTATCTCAATAATATGGAGAAAACAAATCTATGATCTTTGAACTTTAAGTAGAATATCTACACCTTATTAAATACCATCTCCTTCTGTCATCATGTCTTTTGTTTTGTATTTTACTAAATTGTCAGCTTGTCATACCAAATATTCCAAACAACGTACATGTTGTATGTAATGTATCGTACAAGTAACTAAATTCACCAATATTGCCATTGTGATCTTTCCTTGCTAAAAAGCATTTAGTGGATAGTTTGGTCAACATGGTTTAGTATTTAATAAAACAGTGGATAGTTATTTAAGTCGCATTTAGTATGTTGAGATACAGTAAATATTAAACATACAAGAGTGGTATATGCTGATAATTTGTTTTCCATTTGCATAAATAAAATTAAAATCGACTTATATCGCCATTTTATCTTTTCACTACCAATCTGTTTTTACGAAGAGTAATATTGACAATATGTGTAGACATGATTAATTAGTAAACTTCCAGAAAAAAAGATTGCCAGAAAAATTAGGTGCGCTGTCGAGTATACTCAAACTAAGGTTCTATATACATACTAAAAATACACAGAAATTTTTAGCAATTATGCCTCGGCATGCTGTTCTATGATGAAATAATATTGTACTTGATGTGCTGTACATTATGTGGGTCAGGAATGAGTCCCTCAGTAACTATCATTGATTTGTACGCAGTCTGCTTGGTGACTGAAGTTGCCCATGGGATGCTAAGAGTATTGTAGTGGTTCTAAACCTTTTAAAATGTTGACCCCCCCCCCCAAAAAAACAAAAAAAACAAAACCCAAATACTGTAAATTGAAACATGTACACCCCCGCCCCTTAAATTTGAGTACTCAGTATGAAATTTTTTAGAATGACTGCAGAAATAATCATGCTCCAAAATTTGCGATAATAGCAACCTAACAATATTAATATATTCAATACCCAGTTTTAGGGCAGGGAGACAAACAGAAACTAGGGCTTGGGGTGAGGGGGTGCGACCTCCAGGTTGAGTAGTAGGATATTTTTATTGAATAAATTATTTTCTAAATAGGCTGGTCGAGAAGTCTTTGCCTGGACTTGGTCGCTCAATGGGAATCACTGGAACAGAGTGGTCAGTTCCGGTTTACACCACCCACTCATGTCATTCTAGCCTTCCAACAAGCACTCAAAGAGCTGCAAGCAGAGGGTGGCATCTCCAAACGTGCTCAAAGGTATTGACTGACAAGAATTTGGCATTGTCACTGCCAGTTTTTTTAACAGTTATTTAACCCCAAAAAATTGTAACACAAGATTTTTCGATTTTTGGGAATTGCACCTAGGCCTATTGCACAATATTTGGACAAAATTTGACTATAGCACTGTGAAAATGAGAAACCTTTGAGTAATGTTATTAAGTGACCTGAGTTTCTATTACAGAAAACACTCTTACCTCTGAATAACCTACTAATGCAGGGCTAATGCACAGATCGGCAGCAGAAATACCACCTGACCCCTGTGCACTCAACCATGCACCAGTATAAAGGAATGCTTACTCTAGCAATCGGCCTCTTGTTTCTTTGCGATGCGCAAAGCAAAGACGTGGTCTCTAAACCTAGCATATAGTTCAATAGTCAAAAATCATTCCGCAGTTAACAATTAATACCTGATGTTCGACTCCGCTCGGTCCAAGAAAAGAGCTACAAAAAAGAAAACGTGTGACTCTTGCGGGACGTCGATCCTCCCCACGTTCGACAAACATTCCTCTTGCCATCGTTGCCGGCAATTTAGCAATGATAGCCTGTGCAGGATTTGTTCTACCCGGTCCGCTAATCTTTGGAATGATTTCTTATCATAGCAAATTGTTCAACCCGGTGTTCTGACGGTTTTCACCAGTACTACTACGACCTCACCAACACTGGCACCGCCCACCGCCATACCTCCGATTTTACAAGTTAGCAAGGTCAGACCATAAGAGGTCCTGTGGTACATAACTGTACTAACATGAATATACCCGTACCCACGTTTCTATGAACGATCAACATGTCCGCTTCCGTGATTGCCACTATGATCGGAGTGGTCGTTACAATGGTCGTTCCCAGTGAGCAGATCATTTATTTGAACAGCCGTCGATTCATTCGCCCCGTCCGGTCTTAGATGACTGCCCTGCTATTAATCTCCATGAATTTTCCTTCGGTTCAGCTCGGATTTCTGTCTTTCGGCGTACCCTTGCCCTCGACAATTTACTTTGATCGGTACTCGGGAGAGATGGAGTCAACTCTCCAGCACCGACCTTTTGAACAACCAGCTCTGAGATATCCTGCTGGAAAAATTCTCCAGGCTGGAGGCCGAAGAGAGGTTTAACACTCACGGGGCTCTCGTACAGAGCCCCCAGCGAAAGAGCCTTTTGTCTCATCAAGCTATCGTCGAACCTCTTCTCGTCGGCCCCTTTTTCCTCGCCGTCCAGTTAAAACCCCCTCATCTGGACGAGGCAAGGAAGGTCCCCTTAGACCAGCTTTTTCTCATCAGCCTAGCTGTGCTTCATTTAGGGGCCAGCCCTCCATTAACCGTGTTCCTCCAAAACTTCACAATCTTTCATTACCGTCCCCGAAAAAATTCTCTTTCCAAGCGAGTGCCGATTACGAGTTCAATTCGCATTCACCTCCTCTGGTGGCTGTCCAGGGAGAACTTTTTGCTTTCCCGTTCCCTGTCCCTCTCCTTTCCCCATCCCTCTCATTCCGTGACACTAACAACAGACGCCTCAGAGTCAGGCTGGGGAGCCCAGCTGAACGACTCCATGGTGGCAGGAACCTGGTCGATAGCAGAACCCCACCTCCACATCAATCATCTAGAACTATTGGCGGTTTTCAAAGCTCTTCGGGCTTTGGAACACAGTCTCAACCAAGTAGTCCTAATAAGGTCGGACAACTCGATAGTAGTTTCCTACCTGAACCGACAATTAAGTGTCTCTCTGCCTCACTTTGGATCTGCTGATCTGGTGCATTTCCCCGCAGATTGCTCTACAGGCTACTCACCTGGCAGGAAAAATTTGCATTCTGGCCGATGCCCTCTCCAGGAATTTTCCCCCTTCCAACAGAATGATCCCTTCGGGACTCCATAGTCAAACAGATCTTTAATACTAACTGCTCACAAAAAGTTAGGAAACGTTTTTTAATCAAGTATATTTTTATTATTTATAACCCTCTTGTATTATGTTGCATATCAATAGAAAGCTGAAGTGTTCTTTTTAAAATGATACTAAATGTGCAATGATGACGTGTTGCTGGACTTGGACACATTAATGAGAATGAGACAAAGTCACAAATCAAATGTGCCAAAATTAGCAATTTTGTGTTAATTTTTGTAACAAGCAAGACAACTTACTGATCTTAATCCACTTTATTGAGACAAGAAGTTGAGTAACGAGTGGATGATCCAAAGGCGTTGATGACAGCCTGGCACCTTCTTCTCATGCTGCACACAAGTCTGGTGATGCGCTGTGAGAACTTAGTCGGTAGATAATAGCCTGAAGACCTTAAAATTAAGTTTCCATTATTTATTTAATCAACTTATTATACTATGGTGCAATTTACTAGATTGAATAAATTTTAGTCCTATAAAAATTCAATGATATACCGTCACTCGAAAGACTTATTTAAACCAGGCAAAATATTATTGCACAGAAATTACATTATTATAAACTACCTAACCTAGCTAAAGAATATCCTCAACATCCTACAAATACGTACTTCAAAACACCCAAATCAATTAAATCAAACGTCACTAAAATAACCCACATCAAATTTAATTGAAAACCACACGCTCACCATTGTCACTAATCAATCACAATAAGGTTCAAACAAATATCAAAACAAAATACCAGCGAGGTTCAAATAGTTATCACCAAGACAAAATATGTACCACCAAGGTTTAAATAATTGTCATCAAGACAAAATAGTTTAAAATTACGGCCTGTTGCTTTAGGGGTGCACCCTATCTCTTCAGTTGAGCTGCTCAGGTACACGGACTATTACACGGTCCATCGCTCGGTCATACTACACAATACGGTAAAGTTGTGTAGCTCCACAACCTGTCTACGTACACAGCTAAATGAAGCGAGGACATCCAAAGTCCCACAGCAGACCACCACCACTCCAAACGGCTCTCTACATCAATTAATAAAATACTCTACGGAATAATAAACTACTTAAAGTAATTTAATAAGTTTGTTCAAATAATCACAATGTTTTAACAAGACATTAACTGAAGTAAAAGACTACTTACGGGTTTCGTGGCTGAACCGCTGCCTACTGCTTCAACACCAGCATTAGTCAAAGTCGAAAAACTGTTAGCACGTATATCTGCTTAAACTGCTAAGTTTAGAACATGTTAAAACTCACAGCTCAAAACGAGCCTCTTGGCTCACAGAACATTAGCAGACAGACAAAATTCACATGGTACTGGTAGGCAGACAGCACAACAACTGGCCAGGAATAGGATCATGGAGATATCACACCCCCACATACACACTTCATCAGTTAGGGAACAAAAGACCCCACCCAACATAACTACAACCTATAGAGCCCTGGATGCTAATTACCATATTACATAACATCAAAACTGGGAACTACATTTTACATTTATTTCAACCCTTACATGCGCCGCTGAGGGATAGCGTTCCATTCTTCATTAAGGTACCTGGTTAGGTCAGCCACAGTTGATGTGTTGGTGGTTCTGGCGCGGACAGAGCGGCCAAGCTGGTCCCACAGATGTTCCAGGGGATGTAGGTCTGGACTGTTAGCGGGCCAATCCATCCGTTGCACCCCAACATTATTCAGGTTCTCAGTCACCAGTCGGGCGCGATGGGGGCGAGTGTTGTCATCTTGAAAGATGGCATTGGGTCCAAGAGTCTACAGGTATGGGACTGCAATCGGCTGTAGGATATCGTCTCTGTACTTGGTACCGTTCAGGTTTCCAGCGATGACCACAAGTCTTGTTTTCCCAAACATGGAGATGCCTCCCCATACCATCACGCTTCCCCCTCCAAATGCTATGACTTAACGGTACACTTAACGGTAATTTTGGCACATTTCATTTGTGACTGCCTCATTGTCATTCATGTAGCCAAGTTCAGCAACATTTTAAAGAGGAACACTTCAGCTTTGCATTGATATATAACATATACAAAGAAAGTAATAAATAATAAAAATATACTTGATTAAAAAAGTTTCCTAACTTTTTGTTAGCAGTTTGTATGCCAAGTTTGAAGTCTGTAGGCATTTAGCTTTTTAAGATTTTGTTTGTAGAGAGGTGTGGCGGATCTTGGTGAACGAGCCCAAGTACTCTATACTCTATTCCTAGAGATTTTACTATTTGCAGGCGAATGACGCTGACCCTATCGATCTGGCGAACTGCCAGCGTTCCACGAGGCCACGGACCTGCGTTTGTTTTTGGGGGAAATATATCGCCTTAGTTGGAGATTGACCGTCCACTCTGTTTAATATTGACACCTTCGATACGATCACACCATAGAGGTACATTATACCTCTATGGATCACACACATACTAATCGTATTATGTTCAACAATGGGTTTCATTTTTGTTAGGCTACGCTTTTGGGACACTTAATAATGTTAGTCTCATTACTTCTGTTAACTTATCAATTACGTGTAAGAACCACTTAACTCAACCGCATTGTACAACCGCGTACGCATGACGTATAGTACCGATGAGGTAGGGCTCGTCAACCCTATCAAAAACCACTCATCAACCATAGTGGTAAACCACATTTACGTAAACCACTTTCGATTAGCCAGTGCCGAACACATGTGAACAAACCACATAGACCAGCTATTGTGTCTTCCCACCAAATTCCAGTCAACCAGGGGGTAACTCAATACTATGGTATCGACCCTGTATATAGTCAACCATGCACACAGACCAATAGCCCGATAACAACCCACGTCCACTCAGCCAACCTTACATCTTCGCTGTGTCCACCCTCTCGGTCAACCCTACGTAATTCTGGGCTTCCAAGTCACGTAGTACGGAGACCAACCTGATCAACCTCCTATAAAATCCTACATTGTTCCAGAGCTCGCCACACAGACGTCCAGCTCGCTACACACAGTGGCTATCAACTCCCTAATCGACGATTTGCACGGACGCACGAGCATACATGTACGACCGCATGCTTTTCCGTCTTTTAATCAGTGCGCACCGACTATTGACTCCGCCTCCTATTAGCCTGGCATACTACATTTCGTTACAGAAGTTTAACCAAAAAAGGTACAAATAATTTGAATAATTGTTCGGCTGTTGGCCAAACAGCTAAAAATACCAGGGCGAATGCGTAATAAAAAATTTTGATCGGACTTTAATTTGCTGGCTGGCAAGAAAATATTTCGCTACGGTTTTAGCAGAATTTCTAGAGCAAGCATCTTTAGAGGCGTCAGGCCTATTCAAACTGTGCTCCAGCGGATTTTTTTTATCTGGATTAAAACTTTTATTAGAGGAACCCCCCACCCCCACCCCTTGCAGGAGGTTGCCAATAACAAATTTGGTGTAGCGAAACTTTCAACTAGTCTTTCAACTAGCCATTCTTTGTAGTTTTTCTATGTAACTCGCCACAACGGTCTGCGTCATGGGCTGATACAACCTTAGCTACGCCCACCATATGATTGTATCAGGAAGGAGTTACAGTTTGAGTGGTGGAAGGAAAGCCCCATAACTGGCGAAAACCCAGTTCACATGTAATTGGCACAGGCGGGGTTTGAACCTACCGAGGTGAAAGTGGGGAAGGTAACCACTGCGCCACCTACCCCCCACCCTTATCATTATGTTCGCATCTCTGTTCCCTTTCGTATTGGTTTCTTCTAAAAAGTGGCATCGAGTCCCTGAGAAAATTGTTCTACAATGCACTTGCACAGCACACTGTTGCTTGCCCATCAATGCTGGAGGAGACAGAATATGGGTTGCTGTTGCTGAAATAATACCCTTTTCAAATGTGTGAAAATGAAATGGAATATTAAGTAATACACACTTAACTGTATTTGAGAAATATAGACATAGTTTGCCTTGCAACATAGTTCGCTAGTAGGTTACCAGCTAAGTTAGTAACTAGAGCCATCCCTCAATTCGGTCGTTAAGCCTTCTGGCCTACTAGCTAGTTGTGACTTGTGATAACATAGCAACCTATTTAAAGTCTGAATATTACTTGCTATTGTTCAATCCGCTTCCGAAATCTAGTACCTTTTTGTTAAAAAGCCTGCATGTCGTAAATCTGAAAAAGCAGAGGTCACGACGGTTGTTCATGTTGACGTCATACCCAGAAAAACACTTACTAGCGCTACCCATGCACATGCTGCTGATATCCAGTCAAGCAGCTCCACTTATGACATTGTTGAGGAAACCAGCATGCATTCTGATGGGTTAAGTGAGTTATCTGCAAATTATTTTGCAGATGATTTATATAGGACATGGTTGACTGGACACAAGGGTCAGGTGGTACCGGAATATTTTTTTGCGGATTTGTGCACACACACGTTTGACATGCATTAATAGGCGAGTGTTTTTCAGAGTTGAGTGTTTACTTAATAAAATGGAAAAATCATTTCTCTTTACATTCTCAGATACAAAAAGAACAATGACATAATTTGTAAAGGCATGGGCGAGTTCGGTTTCAAGACCCTCTTGGATGATACACATGGTGGATATATAATCACATCATTCCGCTATCCACAATATTGTAACTTTAACTTCAAAGAGTTCTACACGAGGCTGCAAGAAAAAGGTTAGTGCTATTGAAACAGTTACTGATGTAAAATGACAGTCCTGTGAAAAACCAGTTAAAGTTGTATTTGTATATTAAATGTACATGTGCCCTGAGATACAATAAAAAATGCACCAATATTTTTGGGATGTATTCACTCTCATTAATATATAAGAATAAGACATGTGTGCAAAACAAATCACGTTTCAAGAATCGTGCATGTCAATAAATATGGAATATGACCACCGTATGTACTTATGTAACCGGACAGAATAAATTTAACTCGCTATACTTCTGGACTACTGATATCTAGCAGTTTTTCCCAAACCACTTGCGAACCATTTATTGGCTGAGCTAAATTTAGACAAATGGACACAAATAGCAAATTTATCCAATAAATAATTTTGTTTATTAAATAGCCGAATAGAACTTGTAATGAAAACCAATTCCAATAAAAGACTGATCCATAGTGAAGAAAACTAAACCACCATAACAGGAAACCCAACAGAAAAAAAAAACAAAAACAGAAAATCCTACACATCCTCAATAGTAACATGACCCCCCTACATACAAAAAGGAACGTGACAAATAGTCCAATGTTAAGACTAATGCAGGCGTCAATTTGAAGCCTGAACCCACCCTCCCGTCATTACCTTTCTTCACCTGAGCCAATTATGTATAAGGTCAGGATTTTACCAACAATTCACTCTATCAGCAAATGTTAGTCCAGGCTTCACCCTTTAAATTATTTCCATAGGTAAAGCTTCACTATTTAAGTTTTTGCCAGGTCTGACGCTTCACCACTGTTTCACCATATTGGCCATCTGATAAGGACAGGGGACCAGTCTAGTCCGCCTCGTTGCTAACTTTCGCCAACGTTGGCGTAGCACATTACTCGTACTACACGATCGGCCTTGGACGGTGTTAAACTTACCGTTCTGAAAACTCATCGCAAAACGTTTGCTGATAGGTCTTTCTCAGTCGGTGCTGCATCTGTCTGGAATGATCTCCCACGGGAAATCAGAAATGCTTTAGAATACCCCAAATTTAAGTCACTCCTCAAAACCCACTATACTACTGAAGCGTTTTCGCCTTAATCGGTCACCCATCTATCTATCATGTTCTCACGTTTTATATATGTTGCTTCTATTTCCAATTTTGGAATGTTCACCTTTAAAACAGAAAAATTGATATCCTATTCTCTTTGAGTTGTAATCATTCTGATAAAAGTACAAGATATTTTGCAAGCCTTCATCATCCCTCCCCCAAATATAAAATAAAATAAAAATACATGGTTAAAGGTTCACCTCCATGATTCATATAAATTATTAAATTAAAGATGAATATATTGTAGAAAGCCTACAATTGTATATTTCAACCTTGATGGTTTGGTATTAAGTGATGGTTTTTATTAATTGATTTGGAAACTGGGAACAAGATTTGTCAGAAAACGTATTGATTAGTGTACAACTATATTATAAGTGCAGCTAGGCCTCTGCTATAATAATTTTTTCCATACATTCTGTCAAGCCACTTCTTTCATGCTTTCAGGCACCCAGCAACAACTGTAGAACTGTAGTAGCGATACTGAGCAGATAGATTGCAAAGTTACCAGATCATGATTATCTTGGAGTCAGACCTTCTCTAGAAGGTCAACTAAATAGCTGCACAGAAATGGATCAAAGAACTAGAAAAGCAACTTGACGTACAACACCATCCAGGTTTTCCAAAAATCTTGCAAAGATTAAGTTTTGCACAGGAATTACCACATACACCTACATCGTATTGGATGTAGCCTAGCTATCCCACCAATCCTTACAGCAGGGGGAGAGATTTCAAAACTGAACAGACACGGACCATTGCAAAACTCTGAGTGCATGTAGTGCGAGCTGTGTAAAGGAATTTCATTTGTCTGATGGTACAATCCTAATTTCCCTTGCCGGGTCAGTTGTGGACCATCTGTTGCATTCCTTTCAAGGCCTGTTATTCTAAGGGGGACATCAGCATGTGTTCAGAAGGACCTTTATTTGGCATTTTTTCAATTACCATTAATTTGGTTTAATTTATAGTATGTTCATTGTTGGTGTCGAGTACTGAAGTCTAAGTACATTAGGTGACGAGTCTAAAGCTCTGAGTACTGGGGCGAGTCCTGAGTACCTAAATAGTGTAAGTCTATAGTACAATACATGAATGTAATATGTACAAATTAAAACAAATATAATCCAAAAGTGAATAAAAATTAATGATAATATTCACAAAGTTCTGCATTTTGCCATTCACGCTCTCAAACCTCCAATTCATGCACAGTATAGTACTACCGCGCATGCATGCTGTTCATCTACGCAACGTACTATGCATATATTAAAAACTTTGCCACCAATATGAGCATAAAACAATGTGGCCTCTGTACGCAGTGCAGGATAAAGGCCGCTATAAATTTGCCTATTCATAGAAGAAACCCGTCTTTCTCGAGACCAATCAAAATGGTTTTAACATGAAAATGTTCAGAATTTTATGTAGAATAAAATGCGACCGAGATGGGTTAGAGGGCTGTTCCGTTTACTGTTCCGTGTGCTCTTGAATTTAGTGAACCTACCCCACCAAATTGGTGTAAATTTGTGTGTGCATGAAGTGTGAAAATTTACGTTTTCCGCGATGATATTGTTGCAAATTGTTTTACTACTATATTAAGAAACTTTAGTACATTAAAATCAAGATCGAGATGGTTTAAAACAATGCGCCAATTTCAAAATACGGTGACTGAATAACGCACATTGTTATTGGACATTGGGTTCTCCTGTGTTGAATGACACAAATATCTGTGCATTTTGTGAATCAACAGAGTGCGACAAAGTTTTCAAAATGATGGGGTTCACAGCATGCGTTGCAGTACTGTGTGTTTATCTTTTATAATGCATGTACATGTAGCAAAACAGTGTTAGAGGGCACAGTGTTAAAAAAAACTCTTGCAATGTTAAAGCAAGTGAAAACAAATCCTGGATCTGGATCCGGATTACGATCCCAAAATGTAATGGTTCGTCCCTAGGCCATGAACAACTTCCCCACCAAGTTTCATTAAAATCGACCAATAACCTTTCGAGTAATCCCGATGGATGGAATTTATGAAAAAAGGAAGTACTCAATTTGTATTCCCGAGTACCGGGGTCGAGTACCGAGTACCGAGTACCAAACCATCGAGTACGGGCCAAATTTGAGTACAAAATATCGAGTACAAATAATGTTTAAATACTTAAGTACGGGCCAAGTACTTGCATGTACTCGACTTGTACTCGAGTACAAGTACTTGAACACTGGTATAATATAATAAAGCATGAACAATAATTTTTTACATGAATTGTGCAAATGGGGTATCCAATATGGCTGCTGTTTATTATTCCCTGATAAAAATATAGAACCTACATGCACCAAATTTAATACACATGCTCATTGCAATATTCAACCTGTCCTGTCGTCCTTTAAATAATTATTCCTCATTAGATTTATAATTACACTATCTGAAAACATGCTAATTAGTATGCTCAGCACATGCAACAACTAAAAGAATTGTAATACAACAAATATAGGCGTCAGGACAAGCAGAAAGGCCTGGGGAAAATATAGCATAAAAATCACATGCAGTTATTTTGAGATACATGTAGCTTGCTTCAAATTTTTTCTGAAAATGCAGAAAAACCTTTCACCATCCAAGCATTCTTCTGATGCTTTTTGTACTTTACATTATCATTTACTTTTATCGATTTACCTCACTTTCTTTAGGTTCACCCTTTTCAATGGTGAATTTTTGGTGTGTGAAACACAGTGCTTCAAGAATAACTTTTTCTGCAACTAAAGCCTAAAGGCGTTGATAGAGAAATGCTTCGGTCTAAAAAATGCATATAATTAGTGATATTTAATTAATTCTTGATTAATTTAGAGATGTCTAACTGGAAAATTGAGTTGATTTTTAGGTTTCCTAGTGTATAACAATTCACACACCGGTAAACAATTTTGTATTTGGGGGGAAAATGAGGTTAGTAATAAGGCCCAAAAACAAAGGATTGTGTTGCCATCAGCAACCGACCGTAATATACGGAAAAAAACTGGGTCTTTTTTTTTTTAATCACCTTTTTTTGCATAAGATGTTAACTTTGTTGGAAGAATTTATCTTCAAATTCTTATTCAAAGGTTTAAACAGCAAAAAAACGTGTCTATCGGTACAATAACCCCTGCTGATCTGAAACGTAAACATGACATTGTACATTTTTAGGCCACCTTCAGAGGCAATTTAAAATAAAATCTAAAATAAATAATTATAAACTCTGACCGACCGACCCCACATTCCGATTTTTCCACATTCCGATTTTTCCACTTGAAGAAAACACAATTTTGTTTTTGGCCTTAAGGTCCTACCTCAAAACGTAATTTCATTGTTTTTGTTGGTGGGGGGGGGGGGGGGTGAGTTTTATGAAAACTAAATGGGTGTATTTTTTTTGGTGTCACCTATTAC
>JAVCKS010070876.1:8318-23126 GCA_032273685.1 Pteraster tesselatus | reverse complement strand
GGTTATAACGAGATTCGGATATAACGAGAAAATACGCTGGTCCCGGCGTTCTCGTTATAACGGGAGTCGACTGTACATGTACTCGTTTGCTGAATGTGCTGAAGATGGACATGATTTACGCCTTAGTTGAGGTACGAATTGCTTGCATGCTTTACATGTCATAAGATAGTATTCAATTAAAAGTAAAACATCTGCCAGGCCCATGCATATGGCGTATTAGGCCTAGTAGCCTCAGGCTCGTATTTTGTAGGTATCACCCGTGTGGCGACGGGGGCCCAGCCATCCGAAAGGTATACGAGTATACAGCCAAATATTATTTACGTCTACAAATGCATACAAGTTTGGGCTATAAGCCCTAAAAAAAAAAAAAGAAGGAAAGGGCAGTTGACACACGCGTCTCAGAAACAGTGCTTTTCTCCGCCTGTTTATGGAGCCAGGTGGCCCAGGTACAGTGCGTGTCTGCGTGAACATTGTAGGGTACATGGGCTGGAGAAGGCATGGGCAGGTAACAATGTTTTGGGTAATAAATAGGCGCTTACACAAACAGTTTCAGAAATTTTAATTTCCGTTGTTGCTTATTTCGGGCTCCCTAGGAAAAGGCAGAGGCCTACCAGGCCATAGACAACTCCGCAAGTGCCTTATTTAAAGGCCTGTGCAGCACTTTTAAGATTTCGTCTCAGTGCTTCGAAGAGCTCGACAAGGATGGTTGGGAAGACATCGACCAACTGCAAGATCTGGAAGGCCGCTGGAGGGAGCATTTGTTCGCCTAGGCGCCCAATGGAGGACAACGCCGAAATCTGGAGCGAATGCTCCAACGTGTAAAGGCTGGCCCTTTGGATCAGGACATCAATCCAGCAAAGAAGGCCAAGAACCAGGTCAACGGGCACACCGAGCCGGTAGTTGGCCCCTCAAATGATGGAGGGGATATAAAAGGCCCTTGTACATCGGGCGGAGTAGCGACCACCGCCAAGGGAGCGTCAAAGAAGACACCTCAGGTGAATGTTCTTGTATATATTCATGATAGGTCATATAGTTTTGTATCACAATGAAATTGCATCAAAATTGTAATCAAGGCTCGGTGTGCAATTCTAGCATGTTTATAAAACTGGGCACGCCCTTGAATCATAAGAAGCAAAATACCAGTTTTGCAGGTTCGTTAAACGATAGAGGGCGGGCCTCTTTCAAGATCCATAGTTCGGACAGTGCCCTCACAATTCTTGTTTTGTTATTGCTCGACCATGTATAACTATGGGAATATAGCAATAAAAGGAGTCAGTCTAGCATTTGGGAAATCTGGTTCGGGCTTTTCGTTTTAAGGTACCTGTGTTAGCACCCTCATAGATAAGGCCCTATAGGTGGCAAGTTAATGTACTATTTTTACTAAATTTATGACGTGGAGGACGGGCCCCCCAATGGCAGTTTCAGAGCCTTCTTTGTTAGGCAATTCACGAAGCACGGGTTAGGCTTCTGAGTAGCAGGGTCTAGACCGTGTTTCTATGAACTAGGACAGGTCCCTGAGTACATGTCTTCATCTCGAGTTCCTTTGAGGAGGCAGAGGATGGACCTCTGAAGGCTATGCTGTTGTTCGTGAGCACGTCCATTAGACTGAATGATAGATAAGTTTTGCCATTATGTAGCACGTTCAAGTGGATTAAAGGATGGGCTTAACAATATTAAGTTTTATCATAACCCTAGTCAGAATCTGTATAAGCCGCGAACGGGCCACTAAAGGGCAAGTTCAAGGTACCCATAGTTTGCATGTGTACTAGGCAGAGGTTGGGCCTCTGCATACCAAGCGTTCATGTGCTTTTTAACACGTTCATGTGCTATTTAACACGGTTACCACACAGAGGACGGGCCTCTGAGGGGCAGGTTAAGGTAGCCTAGTTGCGTTCGCTAGGTAGAGGACGGGCCTCAGAATGCCAAGTGGTGATACACTCTATATTCTGCATGTACTCCGTACTAGACAGAGGACGGGCCTCTGAATGCCGAGTAAATGATACCAATATTTCCCACGTACTCTATACTAGATAAAGGGCGGGCCTCTCAATGCCAAGTTTAATATGCTCCTTGCATATGTACTAGGCAGTGGAGGGCTCTAAATGCCAAGTTGTAATATTCCCATATTTTACACGTGTACTCTTACTAGACCGAGGAAGGGCCTCTGAATGCCAAGTTCTGATGTGACTCTTTTGCATGTGTACCCTTTACTAGACAGCCGGCCTGAGCTGCTATAGAGAGGACGGGCCTCTGAATGGGAAGTTAGGAGGCGCTCTTTTTTTGGTATGGGTACATAAGGACATGTACATACATGTAGGCAGAGGACGGGTCTCTGAATACAAACATTTCGCTGCAAGCCAAATTTTAATGACTGCCAAATATTAATGTGCCCCTGTTTTGTATGTGTATAGGCACAGGACGGGTCTCTGTATGTCGAGTTTAATATGTACCCATATGCCGTGTGTGCTAGACAGAGGACGGGCCTCTGAATCACCCTAAAGTGTGGTCGCTTTATACAAAGTGCTATCCACAATAACACGCCTTTAACCCTTTAGCCCTTAACACGGAAGAAAACGGCCGCCTTATGAACCATTAACCCGGCCAAAAACGGCCGCTCCATTCTACTGTACATAAAAAAAATCATCGCGTCGGAAGCGTAAAGTGTCCCCTCTGTTGTTTAGTATCTACTTGAAAAGAAATTCATTAGTTTTTATATAAACTATAAAGATGGACGGACCTATGAACGCCAAGTTTAATGAGCACATCATATTGCAGGTGTGCTACACAGAGGACGGGCCTCTGAATTAATATAACCTTGCTTGATTTGCATGTGTACTCTGTACTAGGCAGAGGACGGGCCTCCGAATGCCAAACTCTAATGTAACTTTATTGTTCCATGTGTGCTAGACAGGGGATGGGTCTCTGGTTTAAGGTACAGCTACTGTATGTTTCACGTGGGCCAGGTCCCGGAATGCCACGTTTTAGGCTATTAGTGCTATTTTGCATAATATACATGTATGTAAGGCGCCGAGCATGGCTGCTAAATGCCAAGGTTTAATGTACCTTTCCCCATTGAGCTTCGCATTTTACCACGCTTATTTATAGTACACAGAGGACGGGTCTCTGATTTAGGGGTCAACACACCCATTAGCGCGTCTTTGAGACAGTGGACGAACGTACCTGAAGGGAGTGTACCGGATTTGACACGTTCATCGCCAGATGCTGGGCCTCTGAATTACATGTATAAGTTTTTATGTTCCCTATACGGCTCCTACACCCCACAGAGGATGGGCCTATAAAGGCGTAGTCTTAGTTCAACCTTATTGAGCATGTCTATCAGACAGAGGCAGGACCTCTTAATGCAATCTTTCAAGAATACGTCCGGGACTACGAATACCGAGCCTCGGAATTCCAAGTGTTAGCGTATTTACAATTAGCGCATCCATTGAACAAAGGACGGACCCCGCAATGCGAAATTGTACTGCAAGCCTGCTTAGTGTGTACTCTGTTTATTAACCCCAGAGGATGACGGGTCTCTGAATGCCGATGTTTAACATTTCAAATAAAAATAAAAATACAAATAAAACATATCTAAAACATTTGCAGCTTCGAATTACTTTAATTGTCAGCTAACGAGGCGGGATTTGAATGTTAATCTGCCTTCGCTGGTAAGTTTATTTTTATTGTGGTCCAGGGGCGTCTCTTTGTGCCAGAGGTCGGGCCTCTGAATCCCAACGTCCAGCTACCCGTTCGCGAAGTTTTGGGCCTCGGTGGTGGGTTATTACACGCCGTGGTTTGTGTGTTTGTGAACGGTCGAACGGCGGGCCCCGTTAGCGCATCAACGAATTATGTGGTGGTTTGTTCCATACATGCAGGCCCAGTCGGCACTGGAGGTCCACACGCCTAGACGCCTGCAGCTGCTTAAAGCGTGCATGGAGATGGGCTATGATCGCAATGTCGCCTACGTCATGTCCATCCTTAGAAAATACTTGGACGAGTTTGAGCCATTGTCTGCCGAAGATGTCAAGGAAAAACATTTGTATGTAAACCTATTAGCCGAATGTAATAAGCACGTACATGTAGAAGCACAGCTAGACAGGGTTTATAAATCCATTACCGGCGAAGATTCAGGTAAGCGTCTGCGCTTTGCCAGAAAACACCTTGGGATGACTGGGCCGCCTTCCGACTCGAGGACACGGGCAGGAGCACAAGGGGGCACAATAGACAAATACAGCAAAAGGTCCGTGGTGCTAGGGCCGGCTTTCAATGGGGTCGCCCCTCCTCACAGTGGGGGTTCAAGGGGCATCAGAGGCTCAGAAATACCCCGGGTCAGTTCGGGGCTTGCTTCCAATGCCAAACAAGGGGTCACCTGGCACGTGACTGTACGGAAATAATTTAATTTATTAAAGATATCCGAGAAGTTAGACCTCTCGAAAGAGTAAGGCGTGTGGCACCTAAATTAGCGCGGTATTGTTAAAGTAAGTTCATGTATACTGTTAGGCAATTCCAAGGGACAGTATCAAGCGTCCTGGGATGAGTGGTAACAGGCGACAGGGTTAATGACATAACACGTATGGAGTGGTATATGCGAACATTGTAATAATTCAAAAAAGGAATGGAAATTATGAGCAAACAGACAAGGAAGGTCTAGTCAATTTGTGTGCATTGTTTCCATTATGAGTACCAGTGGTATTTGAAACTGCTGGAGAGTCATCTGTGAGAGAGAGAGATCTTGTCCATCTTTCGATCCCACCGTACAGCGATGCGGAAACGAGGCACCTTCCAATGGGTAGATTTCAAAGGTAAACCAAGCGGCTTTTGAGTTCGTTTTGCACCCACCCCAGCCGACGTTCTCTCCGGCAGACTACAGCCAGATTTATAGGCGCTCAGATTCAGAGATTCAAATTATTTTGTAGCTGGCACAATAAACAATGATCCCGGTGTCTGGGACGATATCTTAGCAGAGTCCACCAATAGGGACGAAGTTCATGGTTGGCTTCATCATGGAGTTAGTCTGTATGATTTCTTCCAGCCATTTAATGGCCAGTACAGGGGCAAGATTACTGTTTCGAAGTGCCCACTGAAATGTATTTTTTAAATACGCCCATTTGTCAAGATTATATCGCCTAAATCAACGACACAATCACCAAGCGGTTGACGGAGGGGTCTATAGAAGTTTTGGGTAGGGTCACGGAAGTACAGCCGCCGAAGTGTGTGAATGCCTTGACAGTTGAACCCAAGAAGCCGCATCTGGTTCTATCAATGAAGGGACCTAATCTTTGGTGTAAGGACACACCCTTTAGTTTGGTACCTTTAGGCGATATTGTCAATTCATTTTTTCTCAAGTAACGACGACAGCCAGGGATACAATCAAATCTTCTTGACCAAGGAGTCCAGAACCTTTTGCGGCTTCGAGCGGGCGGGCTTTTACTTCACGGACACCACTCTTCTCTTTGGTTCTAAAAACAGTACATACTGTATGTTTACTCATCCATTGGCTTTTGTCTCGCTGCATGGCTTCAGAACGGAGGTATACATACAGAAATCTGGATAGACGACCGTTTCATTGGTGAGTGCCATCCCAGCGAGGAAGAGGCAAAGTAGACGAAGGTTAAACCACTGCATTATTGTTTGTTTAATCCAGTGTGAACAGGACATGCATGGGGACGGTATGTATCAGAGCTCTAAGGGCCTTGTATGTCGTATAAGCATGCAGTCAAAGCTCGGCTTTTTCATCAACTTTGGTGCATCTCGGGTTCGGCATCTGCTCCAAAACCCCATCTTTTTCGATTCCTGAGCATTAAAAAGGTATCATTCGCCGAGGTACGAGAGACAATTTTGGGGGAGGATAAAGTGCTCTTAAAGCAGTTGCAACGATTTGTGGGCAAATGACGGTAGTGTAAGTTTCGGAGATTACTGGTCTGCCGACATTTTGGCACATACGAATATTGTTGCAAGGAGGCCTTTGTCCTATATTTTGTGTTGCTCTCAGTCTTTGATTTGCTTTGGAATCAGAGGGTGGATGTGATTGGAGATTCCAGAAGTGTGGTCGATGTTTGGACTGGCCTCCGAGCTAGTTCTAAACTGCCTTTAACAATTTTGAAGCTTATTATTGCCCTCTCCGTTAAGGCAAAATTTTTCGCTCAAGTTGACCTGGGTCCCATCTGAATCTAACCCAGCCGACGCGCCGTCGAGGGAAACATCCAAGGCAGACGCCCGCCTGTCTCGTCACTTGTGTGATTTCATACAAAACAAGCTGGGTGGTCCCACATGTTTCACCATTGATTTGATGGCACTTCCGTCAAATATCCCGGCGCGCATTAATGGGTCTCCGCTCAAGTTCATCTCCAGGTTTCCTGTACCCAATTCGGAGGGCGTAAACGTCTTCGCTCAGCAGTGCTTTTGAGAGCGCACAGCAGCAACCACACTGTGGCTCCTGGGTGCATCGGAGGAGCAGGTGATGGACCACTGCCGATGGGCGTCGCAGAAGACGTACAAGCACTATACCCAGGTTGAGAGAGTCCTGAGGCGTCAGAGCAAGGTCCATGTACACGTATTACGCGACGCCGTCTCCACAACTGAACAATGGCAGATATCGCCGGACAATTCTATAGGCGTCTGAACTCGGCCTCGTGACCCGCGTGGCTTTCCCGCCATCTACATGCTGCTGATGTCTATAAATGCCATCACCTACCAGCAAAACTACTCATTTATTTTATTTTAAATTAATTTATAGGTAGCTACAGCTTGGGAAAAGAAAGAGAAGAAAAGAAAATGAAAGAAAGGCGGCAATACAGCTAGTCAAGTTCTGATATCTGATATAGTCTACTGCTTTTGTTTGAGGTTTGGGTGAGGATTGGGGTGTATTTGGAAAGGTTTGGGGTTCTCAGTGGCCCAAAGGGGACAGGTTTTGGTGAAATCCATCTCACCCATATCCAACTCCTGTAGATACCGGAGTCGAATGGAAACAAAGACGGTTGTGCAAATAGGTTACTATTTGCACAACCGTCGACGTTGAGGGCAGCGTAGGAATCTACGCAGTCTCGAGTATACCAAGGCGGCATGTGGGGAGTATTTAGACGAGAAGAAATGAGTCGACAGAGCACGGTGCGATTGTATGTCTCAACGGTGGTAAGATAATAGTTTGGTCTTGGCGGCCAGCTTCTGGTGAGTATTTATTATATAATTTTTTTCCCCGCCCACCCGACCTCCTTCCTCATTTCTGAGCTTTCCTCTGGCTTCGGTTTCTACGCTCAATCCATCTCACCCATATCTAAATCCTGTAGATACCGGAGTCGGATGGAAACAAATACGGTTGTGCAAATAGGTTACTCTACCTGTGTGTGCATGCAGGTATGCATGCTGATTATGTCAATTGAACTGCAGAGTCTGGGGGTACTGGTTTCAAATCCTGGTCGTGACACTTGTGTTCCTGAGCAAGGCACTCAACCATACTTCCTCCGGATGCGACATGAAGCCAGAGGTCTCGTGTGACATGCACGTTAAAGAACCCAGAATACTTATTGTGAAAGAGTAGGAGGGGTTTCCTCCGGATTTCTGGCAGTCTGCACCCAAATGGTGCTAATGGATGTAAATAGTACTAATAGCCATTTAATGGTTCTATCTTCAATGGGTTTCTTTGGGCTAACGAGCTACAGTGATTGGGATCGCTTTTAAAGAATTCTTTCAGACAGAAGAGAAGTTTTCTGCCAGTATCATCTTTATCCCCTGTAAATTACATGTAAATCTGTGAAACTTTTTTTTTAAATTCCCAATGTGGTACAGGCTTCAAAAAGTACCAGATTTTGTTTTTTCTTTGATGAACAGATCAAATCTCCACCATAAATCATTTTCGCTATGCATCTTTATTTCTTGAAATAGTTTTCTCTACCAGAGAGGACATTTCAACCACAAGGGTGGATATTTCTAGCAGTAGGATAGGTATTTCAACTATAAGGGTGGCCATTTGGGAAATACATAAATGCAGAATAATACTCACGAATTTGAATCGATTTCAAAGACATCGTAAAGTTTGACAACTCGTGAATGGTCTAGGCTCTTGTGGATTTCATATTCCCTAAGCGCATGTCTGAAACCAAGAAAAAACAAAATTTCAAATTAAAACAAATTGCTTTATTACCGGTACTGGTAATCACTTAATGATTTTAGACTAATTTCACCATGAAAAATTATTTCAAATGCCCTTGTTATTAGCTTACAATATATGTTTTTTTATTACTTAGATACTGGTACTAATTTATCAATTCAACATTTACAATTATTTCTCTGTCTGAAATCAGACAGTACATGTTTGAACGTGATACTTGAAAGCAGTCTCTCACAAAGCATCAGTCATAAAGAGAAATCTTACAAAAAACATCTTTCAACTAGAAATGAGAACTCAAGGCCCCTGTTTGTGCATACACATACAAATCATTTCTGTTTGTGTGCCATGTCTAGGTGTCAACCCTATCCATTACCCCTTTCGCTACCAAATTGTTTTCAGAATAAGGCTAGCGAGAACCGGCTAAAAGTACACATTGTATTCTATTCATAATAGAATTACATAACATTGACTGGTATACATGGTATACATTCTTACTGACTATAGTCGCCAATGGTAGTGAGAGGGTTAACAGTGCTATAAGTGGCCTATATCTTCATTGATGTGAATAGTACACTGTTTAAAAGTTTAACTCCACAAAATTTGTTAGAGGCGCCCCCTTCTAATAATATAAAAACATCTGCATTAGGAAACAAGAAGTTGGGTATTCAGTTCTATTAGACAGTTTACCTCTCAATATTTTAGAACAGTCATTCTGATATTCCCTCAAAAATAGGTTATGATGTGTTTCTTCAATTTATCAGACTGATTGGAACTTTTTTCACTACCCTGTATTTTAGTTTCAGTATAACTGATTTAAATTATCGACGCAAGCATATTGGTTTTGCCTAATTCCAACCGTTTAAGTTCATTATGTCAGGAAAAGTGACTCAAATAAATTTGGGAAAAATAAGGCTGTATACAATTTTAATATAACATCCCACACAAATTTGTCTTATTATTTAGAGAGCATTTGATATGTGATTCGTGTTAGTTTTCCTTTTTGGGCAGTTACACATAATAGGCAATCTCACACATGTGGCTGGGCATCACTTTGAAGCTTATAATCTGTAGTTTATGAAAATGCATTTCATTTGTAAAAAGAATTCATTTGATTTACGATTAAACTAAGCCAAAATAAATTAAATCATTTCAAACCTCGAAATCAGAGTGGATAAAAGAGCCAAATGTTCCTTTCAAATATTGCAGTTGAATGAATAATAATTGTTTGAAGGTTGATATAGTGGGTTTCTATTGATACAACTGAAAATTTAGCTTGGACAATTTCAGGTTTAGAAATTCTAGATTCTGAGGTACATGTATTTAATATAAATCTCTTCTAAAATGTACGTCCGACACCAGTTTAGTTAAGTTTTTCAATATCCATAAATAGGGCTTTGGTAAGCAATTGAAATTCATACTATGAAACACATTATATGCTTCCCTCAATAATGTATAGCCCATCAAAAATATTGGCGTCAGATTTTCTTTGTACAACACCAACAAAACAATGATAAACTGCCAATTAACATAAACAACACTCACTTTCACTAGCAAACTTCGGGGAATTTAATCAACATGAACCACTAAAAATGAAAAGCCACTTACAGTATGATGAATACAAAAATTAATTAAATAATACTGCTAAAAGACTAGAAATTAATTAAAGCCCATCGCAAACAGTCACAAATTGTCAGCCCAAATGAGGCAAACTTTTAAACCATCTGTCAAAGGAGGTAGATTTGGCACTGTTCCTATAAAAAATAAGACAAATCCATAAAATATGTCACCTTGGGAGAACAAAAACAAACCTGAATAATTAGTCTGGCCTTGATTAATCGATGCATACATGTACATATATGATGTAGTCACAACAGTCGCACTGCGTGTACATGTAAAATGGCAGATCAACTTAAGGACGATTCTTCCGAAAGTTGCCTTTCTAGCAGCGACAACGAAGACATAGACGAAGGGAAACTTGGTGCATGCCTATACATGTACGAGCTAGAATTTCAGCCGAAACAAAAGGGCGACTCAGACGGCAACATAAACTTCGGCTTGAACAAGAAGTGGTACGCACTAGTAGCAGTACTACTAGGGTCACAGAGACGAATAATTATTTGATGTCATAAGAAAAATGTTACAAATATGTTTCAGGACTTTATTTCTTTAAAAAAAAATTACCGTAAATTGCAAACCACAAAATTTAGGTCATATTTAATGGGGTTTTTTTCATCTGAAAATATTAAGAGAAAAAATGGACTTGTATTTATATTAAATGTACATAGTATACTTTATAGTACCATAATAACTGTTGAATGCCACTACTAAGTGATGCAGGTTTAAGTACGGAGGAATTAGCAGAGGGGTATTCCAATTGGAAATATCTACTGCTTTTCTTCTTTTTATTTGAGGAGGACTGTAGGGGAAGTGATAAATTAAAATATTAATATGAAAAAGGGGAATAAAGGAAATTCTGGACACTACACACACTGGTTTTAGGTGCAATGGTGGCAAGTGAATGATATCCCTCCATGAGAGCCAATGCTGCCAAGAAATGTTTGCAAGGAACATGATGGACTATTTTGCTTTGGATCTAGATTGCATTGCTGAGCATCCAGGATTTTGAAGTGCGTGCTTGGATACATGGGTTCTTGATACTGCGTATAGGCAGTATAGGCAACATTTCGGCACTCAAGAGCTTGAGAGCACACAAAATAGGCATTGAACTAATGCTTTGAACTGTGTTACATTAATACACATTTTAAATATATGCTTCGTGTAAAATATGCCGTAATAAATGATAGGAATAATGTACCCTCAACTCCGACTCTACTAATCCGGTGAAACTAAGTGTATTAAAAGGATACTAGAGGCACATTAACCAAAACGCTATTACCAAATGCATTACCAATTATGAGAATGTCACAAGCAGTTACACCCATTAGCCTAATACAGACAGTTTGTATGACTGCCAGAAAATGCCAACGCACACTCTAGTTAGGATATGCTAAACAACAATGAACAATGGCAATGAACAATGGCATTGAACAACGTCGATGAGCTAAATGCCTGTGTTGGTTTCTGGGAAGAGATATGGCTTGTTTAATCTGCTCTTGTGTTTGGCAATATCCTTGTCTGGGGGAACTTGCTGGACAGGGTAGGTGGAGCTGGCGTTGCATCAGCAGGTGGTAGTACTGACCATCGGCCACCTCTCATCACTTCCACAAAGAGACTTTCCACATATCCTGTATATCAAGACCAACTTTACATAAAACAGGAGGGCCAATAAGATTGTATTAAAGTTTCACGTAAGCTCGGATGCTTGTACAAAACAGAGTCCCTTTCAAGAGAACATGCTGTTAATAATAAATTACAGATCCTATCGAATAGGTCTTCATTATGACACTAACCCTATAAGGATGTGCAAAATTACCATATCGGGAAGTATCCTTAACAGGTTTTACAGTAGCCACTCCTTTGTCATACTTTGGTCGACTCAAGGTCCACCAGGGAACACCACCACTTGTAACAGCTTGTTGGCAATGTAGTGCAGAGCTGCAATACATAACCTGATAAAGTACAACATGCAATATGTAGTAAAATTTGACAAAAATATAACACCATGGAAACTGCTAATAAAACACCTTTCTTGCAAATACAAAGTTTCTACTACCATCATATTTTGCATCGTCTTATGTAAATTTCATAGACCAATTTCAGACTAACCTTTTCAAAATCCCACGATTTGAGTACCGGTAGGCCTTACTGTTTGGAGCATACTGGAGGCTGAGGAATGCTTCTCCTGCTGAGGTTTGTGATGTGGCCGACATCTTTCTTATATACTTGATGAGGGACTTCATCTCAAGTAGACCACTTACTTTATTTGTCACTTTAGTACCTATTTCAATAGAATATAAAAAGGGGAACATTTTTCTCTCTGAAAAATTCCTCACATGTAGTTAGTTATACACAAGTTCAGCACAATAAAACCAATGTGCGATTGGGTCATTTTTTTAATCAGGGGCCAAAACATTTGGTGTTTCATTTTTCACACACATCTACCTAGGACATGAGATTTCTTGGGAATACAGAAAAACAAATTACCTGAAAAATATTTTTTATTCAGTAATTATGCATTATTTAAATGTCACACTTTGGATCCCTAAATAAAAAAATAATCACCGAATTACTTGTAAAAGGCAAAAAAAAAAAACCTCAATAGAGCACAAAACAGCAACTCTTTCGTAGCTCTTACCTGGTTTCCCCCATTTGTTGCGGAGGTATTCTAATAACCCATGCAGAAAGGTTGGATATAGTGTGGAGTGTCCAGTAAGCTGGTTCTGCATAGTATTTTTCAGAGACCACTATTTTGCCCCACTCGTATTGGTGTTGGCACACCAATTTACGTGATTGTTGATATTTTTTGGCCGATCTGCAACCTGTTCAAACCCCCTCTTGTTAGCCATCTTCTTAAGTCCTGAAAATGCAACCTGTGGTAGAATTAGTCATATTTACTAATACATAAATAGATCAGTGCAATCAGTGTTTATTATTATAAAAAAAGAAAGATTTTTTTTACTTTGAAATAGTATTGTAAAAGTAGAGAGTCGAAACTTAATGTACCAAAAACGCAAGGTTCGTGGATGGGGAAATGGTTTTCATGTAAAGATAAAAGATAAATAACGTTACATCTGAAGATAACTGGAATCAACTACATGACAAATTGCAAAATACATTACAGAAATGACGCATGCGCAAGGGAAAAGCGATTATCATCAATACTTTGTTTGGAACAGGATTAGCATATAATGGAAGTGTACTTCCATACCCTGACACATGGATTAAATAAAAACAAATAAGATTTGGGCAGCCAACCATGTGAGCAATTGGTTACAACTTAAAGATTACTCCCATAGTGGTATAATTATATTCCGTATCTCAGATGGATAGCAAGAGTTTATATAAAAATATTGATCACATGGCTTTAAAGGCCCATCGTCGAAGAGAAATGGCAAACCATATTAAATACTACCATTTTATTATATTGGCCAATTATATGAAAAAATGGTAATATTTATGTTTTCAATTGAAACACAGAATTCTTCCAGTTAAAACCAAATTAAGCACCATCGGGATTACCACAAACGATAAATGTCTTTTATGTGAAAGGGAAATTGAAACGATTGAACACCATGGGCCGATCCATCACACATCTGACCACCCTCCGCGCGCCACATGGCTAAATTGTAATGTTACAGTTGTACTCACTTTCGTACAGCTAGTTTTGTTCTTCCGGCGGTAGTTTCGTTTTGCAAGCGCGTTGTTGTTGACAAAAATGGCTGGAAGGCAATCACTGCAGTCGCAATTCTTCAGTACTAGTACTAGTACTAAAGAAATGTAACCACCATGCAAAGGCAGAATTTTCAAGCTAAGTATGCAGTCGACCTACGGTAAATTAGGCATAGGCCTAGAATGCGCAAGTCGATCCAACAACAGACAAAAAAATCTTACCCTGATTTTCTCTCTTTGAGAATGCACCTCTTCGTTTTTGTGTGGTTTGCCTTTTTACTCGTCTGAAAAATAGTTGGTACAGCATCCGGAAATAGCTTCTGTGCTCTCTTGAAGCCGAAAACATGCTGGCTCGAAGCGTGGGCTGTCACAATACAAGCTGCCTTTCCGAGGTGACGTCCTGATTTTCAACAAATGGTCGCCTTCACCAAAGGGATGGATTCGGATCTTACGATTACTTAAATAATTGTTATAACATATTTATGCTTAACCCCCCCCCCAAAAAAAAATCCAACCTATATCATTTTCTGTATGTATTGCAGCTACCCTAAAAGAAAGAATACCCGGTATGTTATTAAACTTTAGTTTACATTTAAACGTATTTATGTTTGTCTTTGAATTTGTACAATTTGTACCACACATAAAATGTCTGTCTGAAAAATCTTCTGTCAAAGTTGTGGAGGACGCCTTAAACAATTTCTTGGGCCTTAGGGTAGTGGCGTTTAAACCACAATTTGAAACTGCACATGCCCTTTGCAAGACCCGATTCCTTGTTTTTTGTTCATTCTGCAAACGATTCTCAAAAATCAGCAGTGATTTTGTATTATATTACGGAAACAATCGCCTCTCAATAACCTACTAATGCATGTCCAATGCGTGCGCAAATCTGCCACCCATTTCCTATGAACTCAACCATAGTACATGTATAAAGGAAGCCCACTCTATTCAATCGGCCTCATGTTTCGCAGCAAAGAGTCACTCAAAGCTGAAAGGGAGGGAAATATCCAGGAGGTGTTTTTTTAATAGAATCAAAAATCACTGCTGATATTTAAGATTCTATTACAGAAAACACTCCTACCTCTGAACCTACTAAAGTAGAGTAACATCGGTAGGAAGGGTGGGATGCGCATGGTATTAGAAGAGCCTATAAATACAAAAAAAGCTGCTGGACAGTAAGAATCTTATACATAAAGGGCAAACCGGTTAAATGTATGAATGCTCTGAACTCAGAAACCATAACATATAGACCCCCAAAACCATATATATTCTGGATCACCATGACCTCAGGGTGGTTAAAAAAAAAAGGAAAAACAGAGGGACACGGATGTGTTTTATAACCCAGGCGGCACCGGGTTATAGAAAATAAAGAGGAAGGGGTTAGGGAAGGGGTTAGGGAAGGGGGTAGGGGAGGG
>JAVCKS010070765.1:8725-23137 GCA_032273685.1 Pteraster tesselatus | reverse complement strand
TAACAATGCCGTGACATAATTACAGGAATAACAGGATAATGGAAGGTACATAAATATTAACGTAACAATGAACGCTGAGATAAATCGTGTCCCACCCTGTCTGATGAACTATATTTGTAAGTTATAAGTATCACGTCTTTTCACAAAACAAAAAGAGGAAAAAAAAGGAAACCCCCATTAACGCTATAATAAAGCGAGATATGTTGGTAATGGCCTCATGTTGAAACGATCCTGGCAACCGACATGCAATCCACTCCCATCTAATAAGCAATCTCCCCCTTTTTCTCCTCTTCACCCCGCAAACCGACATTTATGTGGCAAAATCAACAGCATTTGGTGAACGCTAAACTCTCATCTCGCATCAAAATATATATTTTTTTTAGCGATGTAGCGGAACATGAATTAAGTGGCTTGCAACCCCGCTGCGAAAAGTGCAAACCATTATAACTCCAAACACAAACACTAAGTACATGTGTACCTTTGAAACGAATATGCTCTATAATCATTATTGGGATTTTTTGTCAAATTTTTTTCTGTAATAATTCACCAGCATTTGTTGACATTTTCTAGGCAATCAGCGAGGGGAAAAGTAACTCTCTTGAGTGCGGGAGCGTGTGGGGTTTTCAATGGGAGGAGCAAGGGTAGCGCTTACCCCGCTTAACGATTGGTTCTCGATCCGACGACGAACGACACAGAATATCGCTCTTCAGTTTGTTTGTGGTGTGATGGGGTTTTATCGATGTTTGTTCTATTTCCTATTCATGAGAGATGGTTTTTTTTTCTTCCTGAAAGCGTGAGTGATGTTTACGGTATAATGTTGTATGTTGTTATTCGTCTCTAATCTATGAAAGTGTTTTAGGGAGGCGTTCACAATCGTTACACGACTGCATGATGTTCGTTAAGGGCTCAAACCATAAAAGCCCCAAAACATGTAAAAAAAAAAGCCTCGGGAAGTAATAAAAAATAAAATACCACTTTTAACAATCGACCGAGTACCAAATCAGTGAAAGGTTAATAACTTTGACTTTTTTTAAAGCATATTAGACCTATACCATAATTTGTTCGATTTAAAAAATTATGTGTCTATGGGCCTATAGCCAATATAATTAATGTCATTGCCAAAACAAAATAGGCCTAGACCTATCCGATATCTGGAAAAAAATATTACACGCAAATTGTTCCAGGTATAAATATAAATATAATTATACCGTAATGTGTGGCACCATATAACAAAATAATAATATTAGTTAACGGACATGTGTTACACGGTTAGCAACCACCGAGTAGTAATACAGCTTGGCTTTAGGAACTTGCAATAAACTCGCTAGAACTTGCAATAAACATATTCATAGATTTATTGAAAACAAAGTTGAAATAAAATTGACACCAAAGATTGAAGGTTTTTAAACTCATTGTAGGTAATGTTTTGTGTGAATGAGTGAATTAGTGCACATAAGATAAGGCCGATATCAAACGATATTGAAATGCCCATAAACCGAGTCACGCTATGGGTACCCGCAGTTCATCTTTGCTATGCGTACCAAGCTTAAAGAGTCTGTGTGAGGGAAAGCAAGGCGTCTCAGTAGCAAATTGCTAACAAAACAGACAACCATATCAACCAAATAATCCGTATAAAAACGCTTTATTGCGTTGACAACACTTATTTAGATGATATACTAATAAAAACCTAAAGTGAGAAGGGCCATTAATCACTTCGATCCTCTTGTTCCGTTTTACTTTTGGCATTTTCTCCCCGAGTGTAGACCCTATTTTGTTTTTGTATATGTACGTGTAATCCCCCGGCGTTTTCATGTCGACATATCCTGCCCCCTACTCGAAACTGTCCCCATCCCCAGGGGGAGAGGAAACCGTATTGATGTCGGTTTCGCTTTGATCCACGGAGTAACGGACAAGTGTGTTTTGATACTAGTATACATTAAGCGCACGTACGTATGCACCCAGTGTCCGTGTTAAGTACGCCGTGTGTGGTAGGGGAACTCAGTATTAAGCGTCAGCTGGAAAAGCTGTCGCGCCGGCGCTCAGTTCGCTAAATACTCCCCGACCGTCGTTGCTCCCCGCCACACCAAGAACCCTCTCCACAATTCCCGGGCTACCTTCTATTTTTTCTCCCCTTTTCCTTCATCTCCCTTTCGGTGTCTCATATTGCATTTTTAGTCGGCCATATATACTCAGAGCAGTACGACGATATTATATATTATTAGTTTATCATGTACCACTTCCGCAGGTCTATTATTACAGAAGGGTAATACACGAGGAGAGAAAGAAAAAAGAAAAGAAAATGAGGTGGTTTTTGACAGCCTATTTGGCCACTGGGTGATTAATAGAGATGGAAACTCTCTTAAGTACCGCTTTTTTCCTAAGAGGAGGAATTGACTCGGAGAGGTGAATGAAATCTTAGAGCTTGGAGCAGTATCCCAGGATGAAATAAAGGTCCTCCTTCGTTGACTAATTAAAGAGGCGTTTAAGATTATGAGCTTCAATAAAACAAATCTACAATGACTCTTCAGAAGAAATTATTAATTCGATCACACAAGACAGAATGTTTTTATTGCACTTGGCCGTTACGACTGCGCGGGATCATTGGGTTATAATCGCATTTGGGCGCGGCGCGATATATACGCACTATTTAGTGCTGGCATTCTGCGAGTAATACTGCTTGTTTCGAGCCTCGTATTCTAATTTTGCATGACCGCAAAAGGAAGAAACCGCAAAATAAATAATTTTGTTGCAGCAGTGGTTACATGCGAGGACAACAATTCTCAACGTTAGTTCAGAATAATGAGTGATCACATACACACATGAAATGTATGGGTTTCAACCGAAGAAAGAAACATCGGTATCTATATTTACGTAAAACATGTTCTTCTTTGTGTTTAAAATATTAAAATATTTAATTTATTTACAATTATTTATTCATATGCTTTAAGGGAGCGGTTTGGGAAACAACCCCAAGACGTTCGGGGAAAACCTCACAAGATCAATTAGGGACCAAAAATCCGATTTGCCCGGTGAGGGTATGCAAGTGAAAGTACGACACGTGACACCCGTGCCACTGGTATACATTTTAGCCTAGATTCTAGGTCCTGTCGGCACCGTAGTTTCACTCCAAGAAGCTTTATGCGCATAGTTTAATTCTGAATTTCTTTATATCGGCCTATAGATGGACCTGGAATGGGTGGGCGTGCACGTTGAAATAATATGTCATATTTGAGTGAAACTCGTCAAAGTCACGCGGTATTTATTTTTAAAATAAACATTTAAACTATTATGTTTTTCTTTGGAGTCTTTGGAGTGTATTTCGGGGCGTTAAAATGACAGAAGATTGTCCACTTCCTATATGTAAAACTGTTTTAACAGCAATCGACTCAACGACACATGCTCCTCTTTGCGTGCACAGTCTCGATTTTATAACCGGTGCGCCGTTTTCACGGTGGTGGGTCAAACAAATTTGTTAAAGATTTAAAACATCGTCAGGACAAGTCTCCCGTATACACAAACACACCAATATTCTCAGCGCGCAGTTAGTACTTTAACGTTCACTACTGTTACTTAAATGCTATTCATAATGTAAGGCACATACTGCAATATCACGTTAAATCAACGTGATACTGTTCTAGCGAGTTTAAGTAAATTTAGTCAATTACTTACATACACTTGACTAAAATCTTGTTCGGGGAAAGCTTTTCATGGTTACGTACATTCCGCACAATGGACATTGAATACTTGTAGGCCCCTACGTGAGTAGACGCCCTACTGACGATTGGCACTATGCAAAGTCTTGCTCTGAATCACGTGTTTTATATAGCAACAATGCCAGGTGGATTGAAATTTAACTAAGTATTAAAATGTCGACCAAGGTAAAAAGGGGTTATTGAATATTAAATAGCTGAGCGTAGTTAGTCAGTAGATACGATTTCACAAACACTAATTTTCATCATGAAGAAAAACCACAACATCCTCTCAAATTATTACCGACCACAATTTATTACTGAAATCTTGAAGGGCGTGTGCCAATATAATCTACACTGTCCTATACCACACGTACTGCGGCGTGAATTTACGCAGTGACGGTGTACGGTAGCTGTGCCTATTCGCACGGCACGCGCTGTGCAGCTGTGGTGGGAGTGCGGTCCGGAGCGTAGAATGCGGAGCCCCACTCGCTCTAAAAGATGGGATCGCACGCGTACTTCACCGTGCTTCGCCTATTCAAATCTGAACCCTCCCTCCCCTTCCCTCCCCTTCCCTCCCCTCCCCCCGTCAATAATAAATAAATAGATCGACATTTTGTTCCCTTCACTCCTCTCGTGTTACACGAAGTGGCGTTTTCCAATAGCAGTTGTCGTTTCACTGTCAAAGCGAAGTTTGTTTGGTAGATTTTTATCATTCTTGGTCTGTTTACCAACAGATGCATGATAAATGACTCTCTTTTGTGTCCTTTGTCCTTTTCAACAAATATCTTTTATGTCAGTTCTTTAAAAAAAAATTGGGGGGGGGGGGCGGGGGGTGGGGGGTAGTCTTATATACTTGCAGTTTTTGTCTTGCGTTGTGTAAATCAATGCAAATGTCTATAATATCTTTTGAGTAATCGTACTTTCTACGGTTAGGCTAATTATTGAATATTTATTAATTAAATATTTAATAAATATCAAATAAACGTATTATTATGTGCATACTACAGTACACGAAGCCCTATACATTGTATGGCAGCCAAAACTATAAGCTTATGATACAGACTCCTGTGGTGTGCAAAACAAAGCGTTAACAATTCACAATACATGGTTGAGTATTGAATTCACCATACAGACATTATGGTAAATAAAACTGGCTCACAATATACAGACCTAGTAATTACTGTGGTCTAAAAACAGAAAACGATAATGACCATTGTGGTTGATCTACAAAACTCTACCAGTTCATGATACCATCATTGTAGGCTAAATCTGTATGCGATTTTGTTTTGAAGTAGTCCTAATTGTTGTACTTGCATTATACTAATTTATAGTAGGAAAAGTATGCCTAATTGTTGTATTTGTATTATACTAATTTATAGTAGGCTTAGGCCAATATATAATGAACTCCAATCAAGTACGGAAAACACACAGTTTTCTTATTTTGTTACATTACTTCGTCTTAGGTTTAGGTATGTAGCAACCTTTTTCGACAAGATAACCACAAACAATTTATTTTTAGTCAAGACCAACAAAACTGAAAATTACGTACGATAGAAATTACCTTTACCCCAATCAATCATTAATAAAACAGATTCCCTCAACTCGATCGATCATTCCGGTTAACCGGTTTCTTTTGAAGACACTGTGTAAATATTCCACTCAACGCACTAGTGATACCGTGATGAATCGTCGATACTGCAGAAACAAGGGGAGTCGGAAACCGAATACTCGAAGTGATTGATGTACAAACTATACAGACCCGTTGTCTTCTTGTGATGAACGAGTGGATAATTAGACACGCTACCAGCCCTTTGTTGTCTGTTGTTGATTAGAGTGGCACGCTTCACTCGTAAATCAAGAACGGGCAGACTTTAGACGCCGCCGCGCCGCCTTCGCTGCCGCGGTAGGCCTATATAACAGCAGGCACGCAGGCTATAAAGCGTTCTAATCAAGTCTTCTTTTTATTATCCATTTCAATCTACTTATTTAGAGAGTTGTAGGCAGGGGTCTACCTGTTTTATCAGTGGTTGTCCCAAAACCACATACACGGTATATATAAATATACATATATCATACAGGATATACATCTGATATACCTGTAGGGAGCTTCCATGAATATGTTTTCATCAACTGATTAGAGTTATTTCAAAGCAATGCAGGGTGTGCTGTTATGTCGTATTGACTGCTGGAGGGGGCCCGTATCTCATTTTAATAGGGAATTCTGACAACAGAGGTTACCTAATGACCGCCCGATGTGGAACATTCATTCGTTACTCAGGAATGGGTATACATTTTATACTGTGGCAAACAGCATGTTCGATAAATAAAACATGAATTAGCCAAAAATAGTATTCTATATGACCTTGTGTACACGAAAATAAAACAGGAAAATGGTAGCGCGAACGTCTAACTTTAAGCCTGTTTATTTCACTTAAACAAATTTAAATGCAGAAGCTTAGATGTAGCGTATAGCCCTATCAAGCGCGGACAGGCAATTTCACTACGCCATAGATACATAATAATTGTAAATTTTATAATTCTACTTTCCCCATCACACCAAATTATTTATCTGTGAATACAAGCTATTCGTTTAAAAAAACCTTTTCATATTATGCCAGTAATGTTGCCTGTGTGAAGCATATACGGCTGTTTACGCATCAGGCCTTACACTGACATCATTACATGGAGTAGTCGTCAAACTAAGATCCTCGGTTGAGGAACATACAATGTGGACATATCATCATTCAGTTATGATTTGAGGCGTAGTATGTAAAGTCGGGTAATACATCGACCTGATAATATGCTGGGAAGATTGCCATGACAATTTAAGCTTTTATAGCCAACTTGCAAGATATCGTGTGTAAAAATGTTGTCAATTTTTTATTTTACTTAACGCTAGTTTTATGTGTAGAATGCGTTTCACGTTTTTGTTAAGCTTATTTTACCACTTCGACGTGTAAACACAGTATACGTATCGTCGTTTTGTTACAATACCCGACGAGTTTTCCTGACATCTTTCTACTTATCCACATAATTAGCTTCTTTGTGTACATCGAATGAAGCTGGTTCGGTTTTCACAATGTGCAACTTGGGCCGATACAATTTGGCTCATGGTGCTCATCAGTATAGTGGATACGTATCGCAGGAGAAGGAATTGGGATTCGGAAGGGTGGGCCGGCAATACCCCACGAAGTGAGGCAGGGACCAAATACCCAGTTTACATGTCAGCCCCCGGATTAGCTTCTTCATGTACATCGATTGAAGCTCATGGTTCAGTTTTTACAATGCACCACTTGGTCGGCGTCATGGGCTGATACAATTTGGCTCATGATGCTCACCACTGGTGGATACGTACCGTATCGCAGGAGAAGGAATTGGGATTTGGGATGGGAAGTCAGGCAGGGACCGGATACCCAGTTCACATGTCAGCCCCCAGATTTGCAGATTTGACCCGAGACTTCCAGTGGTGAGAGCAAGGAAAGTACCTCTGAGCTGTGCGACCTGACTCCCTCACCGTAATTAGCGTATTCATATTCGCACTGGACTTTACAAATTGTACTCTCCGTCTATATTCATTAACTCTCTACACACCCTACTAATTGGCACATGGATGGGAATAAATCAAGAGTATTACTGCTTATTACTACCGTCAATATTATAGGCAGAGAGGGTTTACTTTACACAGTGCATCTGATGAGAACCGATGGCTTCGTGACTGCGAGTAGCATAGCGGTATTAGCTCGGCGTTACGTGTATAGCTAGCCATAGGGTATAGAGTGGACATCGTGTAAATATTGGTAGTAAATCGTGGTCCTTAGCGAAACCCTTCTTGGTTCTAAAATTAGGAATAGTTCATCAGAAATGTCCTTTTACCAGGCCAGCTATCTGTTTATTGTCCAGCTGTATATACGTATGATGTCTTAGAGTTGGAAGAACGGAAAACGTTGGGTCTATAGAATAAACTTTGGTCAAGTAAGTTGATCAAAAATTTGAATATGATTTCGGCCTAATCAGTAATCCAATAATTAGTTTTTTTCTAGACTGGCCTTCGCCGACGCGATAACACATTTACTGAAAGAATCTACGATAAGATAATTTATTTATTCGTAAATCTGTTATGGAGAAGCGGTTTGAATATTATTAGCTCAGGGTTTCTGATGCAAAGTTATGGTGGTATTAGGAGAACTCCAGAAATAGGGGTAACCCACAACACCATGTACGCCCCCCCAAAAAAAAAAAAAAAAACAACAACTAAACAAACAAAGTAACAAACAAACAAACAAAACAAAAAATAACAAAATACCAAAGAGACCGAACTCCAACAAGGAGCACCATCGGCGTTCGTGCCCAAGACCTTCGATTGTAACGGTTGTAAGTGAAAGTATAGGAGTCTCTTTCTCTAACATTGGTAATTGGAGACAAATTTTACGTGATGTTTGGAGATGATTAACACGCAATGCCAATGCATACACAAACAATTCTTACTTACAAATAGACCTAACGATATATGCTTAATCATACTATAGGCAACTACGTTTAGGCCTATTTATACGTTCAATTTGTATTGTCCCCATCGATTCTGCTCGTTATTTGTCTTCTAATGTTGCCGTTCTTGATCACCCAGCTGGGATCATATTCCGCTATGTCATGTATACGTAAATCGCTTGGTTATTTAAACATTAATTTTCGAAAAAATCAGCCATCTAAGTATACACATCCAGAATGATCAGATCATATGAAGTTTCCTCCCGTGTAAATTGGTTGCTATGATATTCCTCCGAATGTGAATTATTATTATTATCGTTTTTGCTTCATTCCTCAGACTCGGCAGTCTCACTCAAGTATAGTCACAAAGTGATATTTATTATTATCGCAAAGACCGACTCGTTTGAGTGTTCCAATTAGCACAATGATTTACAATAGACGGAATAATAAGAAGAAAAAGAGTAGTTTAAACACCCAACAGTCAGCTTTACATGAGAATGATGTACATGTATACGCTTTGTGTGTGGTATTTTGCCAACAATGTGTCCCGCCCTTATTTTGCACTGACACCACGTGGTTGAATGCAAACGAGCTTATTTTAATCTGATAAGCTCGTTACACTTTGACCAGTTTGAGTGTGCGTGTTTTGTGAAAGACAAGGAAAGACATCTATTATAGAAACAGACATGCAAATTAGCTTCATTTAACCAACCAATCAGATTGGGCGTGTCGTCATACTCCAGTCAGATACGGACCAATCATTTTGCACCTGGGCGTCTAAACTAGAAGGCACGAGGATCTCTTTTTTCTGTTTTTTTTTATATATATTTTTTATACTATAAACAATGTTAAAAGTAAAATAATAATGAAATAAAATATCGGTCTAAACTCAGCAGGTGCTTGGCCCAGATTAGCTGATATAAAAACCCAAATGGGGGTTCCAGGACTCTGTACTTTTCCACCGGGCGACGGTGGCTGTTGTCCGTTGGGACGAGAGGTGGCTGATATAGGCTTATCTTCCCGGAGAGGGCGAGAAAGAGAGTTACCGCTACTGTCTCGGCGCACCGACCGATTCCGATAAGAGAAAGTAAGTTTCACACTTTCGTTTGAATTTTACTTCTTCAAATGTATTTCGTTTGACATTAATCGTCAAAAAGAGCGGTTTTAATATATTGCTTAATGAATTTCAGTGGGAATAAATAAAGGCATGAGTCTGGTTTGGGAATATAACCATGTATTTTAGTTCTCGTTAAAACCTAGAGAACCTCTCCTGACGATGACTAGAGCATACTGGTCGAAACGTTAAGAAACTACAGGTTTTAATGAGAACCGAACAATACATGATGCACATCCCACAAACCTGCACGTAAAGTAGATCCCACTAGTGAAAACGTTGGAAAACCCATAGGCCCTGATGCAAGTGAAATACATGGTGTAGTCCACAATTATGACAACGACTAATGCCCACTGCATGATGGTTGAAACACTGCATGAACTGTACTGCTATACATGGTGTATTCCACAAACCTCAAAGACCATAGAGCATATCTTTTTGAAACGCTAGTAATCACATGGTAGTATTGTTTGTTTCGAAAGCGCTCTTTTCACTTTAGTGATTTTATTGTTGTTCGTTGTTGTTTCGTGTTGTCGATTTATGTTTTTTAACTTCTCATTAAAACGAAGGCATGAATTACAGGAGCAAATAATTAATTATTATTTACGTAACGTGCAATTCAACGTTTAAAAAGACTTACTCAGTATTTACCCATATCCTGCGAGAGAAGATGGTGATACAGTTGTTTAAATTATATTATTACCAACCTATTACAGGCCTATATAGGTCTGTGTCGCAGGCGGAAGATGTGGTTTTATGTGGGTGGAATACCTCAGAAACCGGGGAACACCCGCGATGTTAGTATAGGTAGGCTTAGGTCCCGTAAACCCAGTTCAATTATGCCTATGCTCATCGCACCCTCGAGATTTACCAACAACAACAACAACAACAACAACCACTAAAGACTGCTTCTCAAAGTTATTTAGGAGACAATTATAGGGGTGCACTGAAGTCCATCTGTGAGGGGAAGAGGGGGGGGGGGGCGCAATGCACCCGTAAGCATCCCCATAGAGCCGGGCCAGTAATTTTGAACCAATTACCAGATTACAAGAAATGGGCATCCATGTTCTTTCCGTAGCTTAAATGTCTTTTGAATCAATGCCAACTAGAACTGCCATCCTGAGGCCGAGCTAGGACGTGATACAATTCTTGTAAATTACAGCATTCAACATTTCCCACCAGGAGTTAACTGTGCGAACAACGTACGTGCAGGCAAATTCAACCATTGACTCTGAAAACAGTCGCGTTACAACAAACTATACGATGAGTTACTGTCTGTTTATTGACAGACGCTGAACATGAATCGTCTGCAAGTTTGCTAGGCCGGGCATCTTCATATCAGGTTAAATAAAAGATGATTACATTTATCTCAGAGAAAACATGAAAACTTATGTTCCTTTGAATTAATATCACATTTTATATTTTGAAATTCCCTACGGCCCTGTGTCTAAATCACTGTTTGAATTTTTGCAACGTGGACCCTATTGAGCAAAGTATGGGTAAAACAACGTGTAAATGTATGAATGCTCTGAACTCAGAAACCATAACATATAGACCCCCAACATCATATTCTGAATCACAAAGGGTAGTTCTAAATAATAAAAAAATTACCCGGGCGGCGCCGGGTTATACCCCCGCTAGTAGCCTATATTTTGATCAACGAGTGCGCCGTTTATTACATCGTTTAGAGTAACAAGTCCCGCATATTATAGTCCCAAGACGAGAAACATCTCCCGCCGACGACGAGAACCGACCACATGGTGTTTCCCGCGGCAAAGACGCCACTGCGTATCGATCCTCGCCAAGCATGCGGCCTCGATCGTTTAGCAAAGTCAAACGATGCTGCGTAGGAATGGCGGTCATAAACAGACGCAAGCGAACTGCCGCGAGGGGAGCGTACCGTAATACTCCAAGCAGAGACAGATAAAATACAGTACATCCATTAAAATTTCTCCCATAAAAAGAAAAAATGTTTTCTCTCCGTAGTTCACTGAAACTTATAGTTAAATCATGCTGTTGTGATTAACTGATTGGTGGAATAAATTGGCGCTTGAAAGTTACTTGAAATTCATCTAACTGACAGATTATCAGCAGAAAAGTTTTTTTTATAATAAAGAGCGAATAATAAACAAGTGAACAAGCAAAAAATCGATAATACATCAACGATCCATCAGCATTACGAAAAACAAACTGCAAAAGAGTTAGCCAGTGTGTTACTGGATAAACATGGTCTATATACGCACGACTCCTGAGAATTGATTCTGACCCCGAAACAATAACCACGAAGATGTATACTATGTATAGTTTAACTAGGATTTTTGTCTCAGAGGTTAAAAAAAACAAAAATTCTCTTGAGAGATACGAGTCAATACATAATAATTATTTACGTATGAGGATGTGGAATAAATTATAATAGGGGAAAATAACAGTGAAAAATCTCCACTCATCCACACTCCAAACCCCTCAATTTTTTTTTAAATATCGCAAGCAATACCCAAAATAAAATACCCAAATTACAAACATCAAGGGTTATGCCAAGATATCAAATATAATAACGATAAAATACTCTGCCGTAATCATCTTTTGTGAGAGCTATATCACTTATCTGACATTATCGAACCGAATTGTGCCCTGTCAAACCGGAAACTAATAGTGCAACAATACAGTGTGAAACGTTCCGTCAATAATTTAGCTAATACAGCATCTCCATACTTCCACGGCTCGCCGGTTGTCGGGCCGGCCGAGGGTAAGAACATCGATACGGGCAGGCGGGGAAAGTGCAAAGTGTGACGGTCGCTGAGCCCTCGATGATGGAGCGTAATTTAGTTCTTTCCCTTCCGTCTAAGTGGATGAAAACGCCTACTCTGTTTCTCAGATGTTTGAAGTGAAGTGTTCTTGTTGTTGCCGTTGTTGTATGTGTGTATGGCCTATACTGTTAAAAACTTTAAAGCTTAAAGCGTATTAGAAGGATTTATAACTATGGTATTTTGTATGCCACAATTTATATTTTATGATAGAAAATTGTGTACAAATACGAAAAATACATTAAAAAAAATAATTGAAATAAATTACTCATCAAAATGAAAATAATTTGGGTGCATAAATAAAATAATGTAAACAATCTTGTCCTTTAATAATAAGTATTAATTAGCGTATGAAAAAACTAAGTAAAGACATAAATATTGTGAAATAATATAAAGAAATATGTTTTGAGAAATATGTTTTAGCATTAACGATGGTAAACATTTACGGAAGCATGTCATACTTTGATTATTGACAAATCCAAACCAATCAAACAAACTATGAATCACAACACCAGCTTACATAATATGTGTATTTATGACAATTATTCCAGTGCATTGCCATTTTAGCTAATTATCTCAGAATTTGACACCCATCGTACCTTAAAACAATAAAAACAATTCTTTCGATTATTTTTCTCCTCAAAGTGAAATCGCCTCCAAGAACCTCTTTAAGCCGTGCGAGCCACTTGACTTGATAAATAAAACGCTGCTGGTGAAAAAAAAAGCAATAATAATCTAAGAGAGTAGAGATATATTCATTTCGTGGCTCGTTCGTTTTCCTGACAATTTAAGTGGTTCTCATATAGTGACATCCCCTCATCATCATTAAAACAATCCTTTAAAAAAAAAAACACACACCGTGTATTCACTTAGTAGTTATTGACGCAGCATTCAATAACAAGTTCTCTCATGAGGGGAAAGCAGGGTGGCGAATACGAAGACGAACAAGATGGAGAGACGGTTTAGGGAGAGGCTGGTCCGAGGACGGGTGGGAAATGCTGCCGGCTTCCCTGAGACTATAAAACCAGGGTGATATATAGCCGAGATGTTGACGTTAATTCGTTTCCAGATGGTGTTTGCACAGTTCTCAAGCTTATAACCGGGCGGGCGAAGTTAGAGTTAGAGATAGAGTATATAGCTGGGGAAAAAAGGGGGATATGCTCTTTTCCATTAATATTTCTCCCCTCTTCTTTTTCCGTGGACAGCAACGATTGAGTTGTTTGGTTGGTACGTCCAATGGTTTGTCAATTGAGGAGGGTATCAATATATAATATTGACGAATGTGGCGAGAGGAGGATGAGGGAAGGGAAGGGAAAAGGAGAAAAGCTTGTTGAGAGGTTTATACGTCAACGCCTTCGATTAGGACTTGACAAGCGAGCCACACATTCATCAATCTCTGTAACAAGTTGGTTAGTTGGACGACCAAAGGGGGCAAAATCAACGGCAACAAAACTGTATTTAGCGAGCGCTTGATAACAATAGAAAATATGTACATAACAATATTTAACGATATGACGAGTTAGGCATATTGTGCAATACAGATGGAAAACAACTATACCTGAATAAATTACAATTTTCACCCTGAAAGATTTTGCGAATCACATACTAACGATATCTGTGTAACAGGGTTTTTCTCGGTAGGCGTTGGGCGGTACTTTTATAATTAATTACTTTTCTAATTAATTAACTTGAAATCAAAGAGAAGGGAAAAGTACCGTTTTTCTCTATAACATCAGAAACGGTGATATTTTCTGTAAACTGAGCCGTTTCCCTTTCCGACTACACCATTACCGAGATAGTTTGACATTTCCCTTTTCCACCAAGTATATACATTCCAAAGTCCAACAGCGAGCCACTGTATGTTGCGCACGCGCTAGACGTACAGCACGGTAGCTTTTGCCTTGTCGAGAAATGTCCGGGGCTAAATGAGTCGTCTCGCGGGCGTCCGCCGCATATGCGCAAGCGGAACTGAACGCCATGATCGCATCATTAACCTCAACAAACAGAAGCGAAAATCCTATTTTTTTTTCAAAATACACTTTGTATCTTTTTGATTGTTTGAAGAATATACTTGATGACTCCCTCACGTTTCGAGTATTTGTAATACATAATAAAATATAGGGTACTGTATGTCGTGCGTCGACTCGTGGTTGCAACCCGAGTATTTTGCCAAATACATGGACAGTGATGTTTTCGTCTCTTATATCTAGGTTAGATGAGCTAATGATTCACTACGGTTGGCACAAATTAGTTTATTCAGGAGTAAGATACATATATACCTGCGCAGCATTACCGTTTATATAAATAGGTTTGATTT
>JAVCKS010070654.1:0-13543 GCA_032273685.1 Pteraster tesselatus | reverse complement strand
CCAAGTACCAACTACAACATGTTCGTAGTTATCATACAGAGTAAATGTTTAACTCATGCTATAAACAGTTCACATACACTACATTTCAGAATGAAATTAAGTTTTGGTAAATGAGTGAAAACAACTTTTTGGCCTTTACTATAAAGCTGACGTGCTTTTTTACAAAGATATGATGAGCCATAAATAAATAAATGAAAACATGAACAGCCATCAAGAGGCTATAATAATAAACTTATTTCATGATAAAACAAATGGGTGAGGCATGGTGTCCAAGCAGGCGGAGCCACAACTCTGGACAATTGAGGCCTTTGTCTCTATTCATTTTGTTAGGGTGGAGTTGGATCTGACTCACTTACTCAATGTGTGTACCAGTGTGGGCCCCTGTACTCAATATACTCAACCTTGCACCGACTTTGTTCCAATCCAGAAATAGGCTGTTGCACATTATTTGTCAATCAATTTATATTTTGATGGCCAATAAGCCTTTTCACTATTACACGCCTTTTGGGGATTGTACGATTGTTTTGGAGAAAACATCATACAAATTCCATAATGCACCACCCAAAAATACACACACGTCTATGGGTAAACTGGTAACCTAATTATTATTACAGAATTTTACAACATTTGCAAGGAAAGTGATTGCCTGGTAAAATAAACAGAAATGTAATCTCATAGGAATAAAAACTTTCAAAGTGTACGATGCACCTAAAAATAAAATTTTGTTGTTGGTACCCTTCATTTACTTTGTACATGAAATGCTGGTTGTTTACCTCTCAACTGAATGGTTACCAACCACTAGGCACATGCGCATTATTGTAATCGTGAAAAGGCTATTGGCACAATTTGTTTATGTACACTGACCAATTGCCATTTCAATTTCAAACATTGACTACATTTTCCAGTGGCTAATATTTGCTCCTCTAAATAATAAGCATACAGAGAATGGCTAGAAAAGTGCACATGTTAAAGCAACATACTAATAGGGCCCAGGCTCTCTCTAAGACCCAAGATGTATTCTTCAAGAATGTTGAGATACATGTACATCAAACAAATATGAATTAAGCTAATATAGTCTGTCAATAAATTATTATCTTAGGGCCGGACTGTCAAATACTTCTACGCTGTCAAAAAGTACAGCGATCCCATCCTTCATCATGTATACGTTTGTGTATGAACTTCTTTTACAAGGATTACAATGTCAAGAGTGGAAAACTAAAAGAATAGAGGATTTGTGACATGGTCCGATTTGATTCATTCTCTATGAGTGGTCATCCGTTATCAACGATATATACTGTACATAACTACACTGCTGAGCATGCATGTTGGAAGGCTGCCTCTTTATGGAGGCCGGATAGATGTAACCATAGTTACCAGGCAGCTGTTTGATGTCATTACCATCTCTAATGTATGGGGGAGGGGGTCCACCAATACCATTCCCTACACATGTACTGGGGTGTATGTGTACAACAAATAAATAGTGTGACTGAAGTATGCAAGTACTGATGCAGAATCTAGAACTGAACAAGAATGGAAGGTTTTTTCTCTTGGAATGAAAAGGGAGGAGAGATCTCTGCGTAAATATAGAACAGGCAGAAGTTGCCGTGTGGTGTCAAAGGTTAACATCTTAACACCATTTTTATTTTATTTTATTTTATTTGGAATATAAGAATCCTAAGAATGGGATTGTACAAGGTTTTATTTAACTCGATCATAGAAGTTTAAAGGTGATGAAGAGTTACTAGCTTTTGAAAGTATTCTATTATTGAAATCTCACCCTTTAATACTACCGGTATGTTATGTATGTTCATTATTTAAGTGTTAAGAACATTAGTTTTTAAACTTGGAATTGTTTTAAACTTTGAATGCGGATTCACACAGATGAACATTTAATGGGAAAAATATGTTTAGCACAATCTTTATCTTGCATTTCCAACTCCAAACTAAGGTATTTTCCTCTGAGGAATCCCAAACTATTTTTGTTTCAACAAAATTGGTATGATCTTATACTTCCTAAACTATTTTGTGAAAAACCAACATTTTTGTACTCTCGCCTTTTTTTCAGGGGCCAACATGAAAGAATTTTAAAAACATGACAATATCCAAGTTTATTTTCTTAGATTTTGCGATTATTTAATAAAGAATGACCCTATAACAAAACAGCTTGTGCACAATTACCAGGTAGAAAGGCCCGCCTACTGTACCACCCTTTAATATGTAACTCATATGACATTGTAACTACCCCTGTACATCATGAAATCTTCCAATCAATAGTGCATAACATCCCCTCCGGGTAATTTTCCAGACATGAAACTTCTAGCAGATAGGAACATACACCGACGACCTGAAGGTAAATGACTTGACATCTAATGTCTAATCTACTGTACCAGGGGGGGTGAGATGAATGAGAATCACACCACCCCCCCCCCCCCCTCCTCAACATAGTTCAACGAGCGAGTAGAGTATAACCAGTGCATACAGATAGTTCATTCCTGTCTCCCGTATCTGCCTGCGTGGTGGCATTTCTGAAGGTAAAATTAGAGCACAGTTTGATTCTTGGGGGTTGATGCCGCGGCGCTCGATAACCGAATCAAAGCAACAACTCGGTGCTAACGTCCGTGAATAAAAACAAAATTGCGAGGAGATCACATCAGTGGGATATCGTTTGGACTTTGTCAAAATAAAATGAGAGCTTTCCCAAATCCCAATCAAGCAGCAGACTGAATTTGGGGGACGAGCCATTTTGCCTTTGGCATCATCAAAATCTCCAAGGGCATCGAGAAGCCGAATGAAAGGGCACAGCTAGCGCCCAACTTTTTAAAAGCAATAACAGATGCATGATTATCACAGTGATTTTCTACTTGTAATACATGTAGAAACGTGCTAAACTGGTCAAAAGAATGTTGGCAATTAAAGAGTAAATGTTTAACCTTAAAATGTCTAATTATGAGATTCCTTTCTATAAAGATGTAACAAGTTTGACAAGTCCATCCAAGGACAGAATGAATTACATGTACCAGTACTTCTACCAGCAATAACTCATTTTGGATTTGTTTGGGTGCCATAAAGGCAATCCTACACGTACCAAATTATTCATTCACCATTTAAATATTTCATAAAATAAATGTTTAAAGAAACATTGCTTGATTTTGGGGAAATCGTCACTCATATAAAACAAACGTTTACATTATGTTTCACAGGAATTTTGAAGAAGCTGTTAATTGGTACATGCATTGTGTATTTACATGTACACATGTACTGCACTTGGAAGTTCTAGGCCCAAACGCCACTGTTGAGTTTTATATGAATCATATAGGAGCACTTCACAGAAATCGACATTCCCAGCAAAAAACATATGTATGTGCACATTTTGATGGAAAGCGGATGAATATATAACAACCTTTGTACTCCTTTATTTGCATAGTACACTTCAAAGAAATGCATAGAAACCGTTCCATCGGGTGCTATTTATTTAACGTCTATACAAAAAAATGACTTTGGATATGTACCCCAAAAGATATTTATCAATTCATGCTGTCAATCACATGAAATCACACTAGGCTCCTGTACATGTACATACAGTTTGGTTACTTTTCCCATAGGCTTGGGACAATACGTTCAACGGCAGAATTTGTACAAAAAGGGTTTGTTTTTGGGGGACCGTCCACAAAGAAATCCTTCTGTCCCAGGGCTCGCAATACCATAAATGTACTGCAATACAAGAAGAGCGCTCACACAAACACACAATTCTGGCCAGATTTCTCATCTGGAAGTTTTACTGTACCTCGTAGGAATTTGTTGTTCCGTTACCATGGTGTTCTGGCTCTGCGGGACTGGCGTCGGGCGTCTTGGTTATCTCTTCGTTGTATTGAGTAGTCGACTTGACAGCAGCTGTAGCGTTAGTAGTATCATCATCCTATAATAAGGCAGAGGGGAAGCAGAAAAGAATTAGCAAAATTAGAATAAAAACGTGTACGCATATATGCCTTCCATAAGGTCCACCATATTAGTGTATGCGTACAAAATGATAAAAGTAACATTTAAAATTGTAGCCAAACTGAAATTGTGTAAGTACTAAAAGTTTTTAAAATTATTTTGGCAATTTCTCCAATACAGGTGTAGTGACATCCAACAGGTTTTTGCAAATACTTGTACAATTGTGTACGTGTAGAGAAATTGTATTCAAAACAGTGTGGCAATAGCCAAGGCCTTTAGGTATTGTTTGTGCCAGTACCAGTAAGGCACTAATGCCTTTGATCAGTGATTTATCACCTAATACTTGAGATAGTGAATATTTCATATAAAGGCCTAAAAGTACTCTTACAACTTAATAGACACTGCTTCATGTAGGAGAGATTTCATGAACAATGTGAACAAAAAACCCACAACTATTATGTTTAGGGGTTTTATTCTGTATTGTCCTCACACCAGTTGTGTTAGACATCCAAGTGTGACCTTTTCATGAAATTACACATTATGTGCAAAATTTAAATGACTTCATAAATTGACAAAGTTAATAATGTCTTGTATCATGTATAAATTTGCTTTAACAAACTTGTAGAGGCCTATATCATTCCAAAGCCTAAATGTTTGTGTTACTAAACATTTGGAGGACAGTGTACTTGGACATGGCATGATTTGTGATCTTGAAAGAATGACAACCATGTTATATTTTGGAAATATAATACTCAATGGGTGATAAAAAGATTCTAGATGTACATGTCATCATTGTGAGAACATGGAGTATAAGATGCCAGACTAAGATTAATGCGATTCCGTTGACTGGATGGACCCCTACATGTATCACCGTAGCTCCCTCAAGAATCAACACCCCCCCACCTCCCCCCACCTCCCCCCACCTCGCAGGTATCTAATTGAGAACTCCAAAAACGAGACACCAGGCCAAGATGAGTCCAACCCATCTCCAGACAGACTGTTACACTATATTCTCCCTGCCAGACTCGCAAATCTCTCTTCTGCACTTTTTCTTCACCTGGATTGGAGATGGTGTGAGTAACACGACACCATATGATGCACAAGAATTTCACTACATAAAGTCAGCTACATGTATCAAAGGGTAGGGAGGGGGGAAACAGACCAAATAATCAACCAAAATCGACTGAAGAGTTTTATCGCAACATACGCTAGACGGCTTTTTCAATTTCTTTAAACTAGTGATGCAGAAAGATCCAATAAATATTTCAGCCATACATGGTAAACTATACCACCAATTGCTCGAATCCAAATTCAGAGCGGTATTCGGTTTCATACTGCTGATCTTTCTCTATAGTGATATATAACATGATCATCAGTTAAGTTCAGCGAACTTAAAATGTCATCGATCATGTTGTGATGAATTTCTTCCACTGTACCGATACTGTACATAACACGAGCCAATGAAAATTAATCTTTCCTGTGTTTGAAATTGTCATACACTTATGTTCTAATCGTACTTTTGGCACACGGGAGGTTGCCATTATGCACGCTATGTATTAATTTCAATGGACTGTCAAGTTGACAAGCATACATGTCATGTACATGTACACTGTTCCAAAGTTTCCACTTAAAAACCTGTCAAAGTGTAAATTATTCAAATAAAATGTTAACTTTTTCTCCATTAATCATTTTCTTTTTGAGTGTGTGTGGGGGGATGGGGGTCGCAGGTTGGCAGCAGTAGTCATTTGTTGACACAGGGTGATCTTTGGAATTAGTGAGCTACCTGAATAGTTGCTATGTCCCAGAAGATTTGGGAATTTGAGTGCGTCTGTGTGTGTGGTTTACCAACTCATATGCACCTTTGGGTCTGCACCATGTTTAAATAAAAATATTAACTTTCATTATATGTGCAGTTTAAGAAATACTCTTTTGTTGCAAACAGCCTATGGGTCATTTCACGACACGTGCACAACACTAGAGATCTGGGATTTGTACATGTACATGTGTGCGGTTTATGTCTGTTTAGCTCGTGGTTGGCAAAACTAACTTCACCGGGTAACGGGTAGCCCTAACAAATATCTCACACAAGTTGTTATTGGGATATGTGGGGTGAAGCTTAAATTAAGGATTAAGGTAATGTGATAACTGAAAATCACTAATCGGCGATATCCCATGAGGCCTTGGTTGATCTGTCATGATTTTGGTACAAAAAATATTGCAAATATGCAGCCACGAAGCAATGACGTAGAGGGGACATCTCGAACAAAGAACAACCACGCAGTATGCAGCGCTGTTTGGGACATTATTATTCCAACTTGATCAACAGGGTCAGGATTTGATGTAGGTTCAACTTTGCACAACTCTAGGTTGGTCTTGCTAAGCTGACCTAGCCGTGAATTATCTTAATTGTGAGTTAATTAATTATCTGAAAGTTAGGCAAGTCCATAGGAGCCAATTATATATGATCCCCGTAAATAATCTTACTTTCTAGCCTGAACAGAACAGAATAGTACTTGTACTACATGGTAAGCCATGCATTATAACCATGACTCAGCTAATCAGGAAACACATGATGAGTGATTCGTACCTGTTCTTGAAAATGAGGAAGTGATGGGGGTGGAGAGTGGGGTTAAAAGGAATGGGGTAGGGTTTTGGATCGGTTCAAGGTTCAACTAACTATCAATATAGCTCTATACACACAGTGCTGACTAATTATTCAACAATTTCCATTGTCCGCCTGTCCCCCAAAATTGGCATGGATATGACTAAGAGAGGTAGAAAAAACTTCCCAGCAGGGATTCCTTCTGAGATAGAAACCATTACAAAACCTCAAAATATGTGTTGATGCATGTTGGTAAAAAGGTTGTAACTTAAAAAAACCCATACATAATGTGCAGCTGTGCAAGAAAAGGTCATACAAGCCAACATATTTCTTCCTACATACATGTGTGATGTCATTGCATGCTAATGGCTTGTGTTCGACCTTGGAAGGTGATACTTACTGTGTATATATAGCATTTAAAAGTGAAAATCAGGGAGATCAGCCCTTTCTAATGAAATATCTGTTAATGTTTAACTTATTTATAACTAAATTTACTGCAGTACATAAACAAATTGTATGAAACAGTACATGGGATAGCCAGGATACTGCAATGTATGTGATGTACACGAAGTACATGTACCAGGATACTGCGGTGTACAGATAGTGTCTATATGGGTAGCCAGGAAACTGCAGTGTCTACATGGATAATCTTTGTATTAAATTATATTAACCATAAACTTTGTTTAAACAAAAACTACAAGATGCTGCAATGGTGACGGGCAACCGACACACCACCTGCAACAAAAATGATCTGGAGTGGGCGACTGGGTTGTTTGTTGGGTGGATACCTAATAATGTGCATGGGGTGTTTAGCTCTTGAATCTAGGTCAAGCTAATGTAATCATCCCTATGAGTATGCCAATATTAATAATCAAATGTGGAAAGATTGTTTGAAAAATATATCCCCCCCCCCATGCTAAATTTAACAACATGTACTGAGCAATTGATAAAATGTAAATAATTTATAATGCACAGGAACAGCCATATATTATAACTACTGGTATTATTATTGGAGTAGCTATAGAATACCCCGCCACCAGCACCACATCCCTTTTCTAAAAAGATCCTGGTACCCAGAAGTCACTTCACAATGATTCTTATTACAAGGGTACCACACTAGTCACCAAAACAGGAGTGGCGGCGTATTCTATGTAAGCCTTATTATTCAACAATTCACATTGATTGACAATCCTATTAAATTTAAGTGGACATGAGTTAAAAAAAGTACCAAATATGTATTAAACGTTTATAATGAGCAAAAGGCGAAACCACCATCATACAACAAGGCCCATAGATCAATTTAAATGAATGTCCTCCGTCTTTCTCAATATATTAAGTCTTCATACACGTAGCCCAGGACCTAACTTTACTATTTTAACCCTTTGGCCTCAACTTTAGTTGAAGAACATTCCAATCTTAGTTATTTTTTGTAATGAAATAATAAATTCCACACTAACCTCCAGAACAACCACCCCAGTTCCTCGTCTTTTTTCTCTTGATTTCCTTTGGGCAAACCGTCCACCTTTCGATGTTTCTGAGCTCTTCTTGGCTGATTTGCGGGCTCCAACACCCCCGGTGGCGCCGCAACTTTCTTGTTCTCCATCCCCGGCGGCGGCGGGCGAACCCGCGGCGTCTGCGGCAGCTGCAGCCGCTCTCTCCTTCCGTCTGGCGGCTAGTCGACTCTCAGGGGCCACCTCCAATTTGGAAGACGATGAACTATCTAAACTGTTTTCTTCATTATTCTCAGGGCTTAGTCGGTCTCTTTCACGCCTTCTTGTTCTGTATTCCGCCATTTTGTGGTAAAGTTTCTAACTGTTTAGACCGCCAACGGTAGATTACTTGTGTGCCGTGTAGCCTCAGCTGATCCAAAGTTCGGTTTATGGATACCGGTATGGTAGTTCGCGCCGTAAATTAACATACATACGCACAAACCTGAGTTTCTGGGGGTACCGTCACCACTTGTAAATCTCCAGTTGATTCTTTCTCGGAAAACCAATCGTTTCTCCCGAAATACCAGTCCACTTATTGAAGTCCAGTGGTTGTTTGAGTTAAAGGGCAAGATAACTCGGTCAGCAAAACAAGCAATTTCCAACAGTTTTCGACCGAAAACTCACTCACAATGTGTGGCCATTCACCCTACTTTGCTGTCGCCGACGTCTGCACGCTCTACACGGTTCAATAAGTACACGTTAGGCCAATGGAAGTTGATTGTTTGTTTCTCGTATTTGTAAACCAGCAGTCTTAAGAAATTTATAATTTATGTGGTAGATTTACTGTTCATAATAAAAGAACAAAATATATTGCCCAATTTCATATATATATTTATATATATGAAATATTGAAATTATTCTGTTTTATTTACTTTTATTTTAACCGAGTATTTAACCGAGTATAAATAAACAGTTTACATGGCACTGTGACGAGTAACAAAAAATAATATACAAGTACACAATATAGCAACACGAAGGTCTGGTCCTAGCCTATTATAACCTACAGCTCGCCAAAGGCGGTTACACTTCAGTGCATTTTACTTGTCATCAAGGCCTACCCTACATGAAGGTCTCTTGAACAAAAAAATTGTCCACCCACATTATTACTGCTATCGAGAATATAGTCTGCACAATGTTTTTGTTTTCAGACCAAGTTTGCATGGAATGTGTATCTTTTGTTCAATTGTTGACATTACCTACTAGACGCATTCCGTTAAACCAAACCGTTGTTGTTTTGCGGAGTGCATAGACTATACCTGAAATATATTGCAATGATGACAATATTTAATTGTCACTTAAATTGTGCTAAACTGTTGGAATTTACCTGCTCACTACTGGTTGTTTTACCATGTAAAGAATAGTATAGTAGTGCATAATGAATGAATGGTGGCGCTATATACCTTTGACAATTTAACGGACTATTATATAGTTTTTATAATAAACCTTGTCATTTTTGAAATAATTTCTGCCTGCTATTCCGAACGAGTAGTGGAAATAACTAATCATAACAATTTTAATGGACTCTAAATTGTGTATCTTTAAACGATTAGACCCTTAACGCGTGTTTAGCGTTTCCAGATGTCGCGTAAAACAATATTTGTAACTTAAAACTTCTACATTGTAGTTGTAGTTTCTTTTGGTGCAGACACCTCTAGCATGCGTTGATTAGCCGTGGTTCAGTGAAATTGTACACGCGTGTGTTTAATCTTCCAGAGTTACTTTCAATGTTGAGGCCATACACATCCATATAGCTCTGGTTCCTATAGAAATAACATTCGCAGTGACGTCAGAGTAGTTCGATACCCTGTCGTGTATGTACTCTGTGCCATAAATCAAATCTTCCCTTGCGCAGTATGCATCTTACTTAGAGAAAAGTTATTGAATATTGTATATTTATCTTTCTGGCTTAAACCGACTCGAGCATAAATAATAACGGTCATCGCGTCATCAAAGGGCGTGGGATAAAGTTCGACAGTGCCATGATTGCTGCCCGAGCTAATAAACACACCTGATCGAGTGAACGTTACTATAGTACAAACTTGATCGAATCCGCCGTCATGAAATTAATTTTGTGTTGAAGATTTTATAAGCACGTATAATGGGGTTTTGCGATGGTCACAGTAGTGTCACTGAGTGAACATGGGATAGGAGACGCCATCCTATAGTTATAACGTTCGCCTATAATATAGATGGACAGAGGACTGTTCTACACCGTACTGACAAGATTGTCAATTTTGTATCGGAGTCCCTGCCCTATAGCACAAAGGAGAAAGGCTGTCCGATCACGTCTCCGAGCTGCACCTCTTGTGAACCCCATGATGTTGTTGCGATATGATCTAAAGTTCAAGAGGGCAGCATTACACTGACGATTTGGAATGTAAAGATGGCCGCAGAATGACTAGAGGCCTACTTGATGTGGAGGAAACGATACCAAGTCAATTAACATGACATTGTACATGCGATATGCACGAACATTGTGGGTAGTACGCGCCGTGTTTATAATTAATCCACAACGCACCATTTGACATATTTTATGGAAAACATCGTTTGTATACTAGTTGAGTTTCTTGTTTTTCAGTTTAGTTTTATTTGTTGACGTAAAATAAATTATAGCGGAGAAACCCGATCGTAAATCTTGGTTGGGCCTATCGCCTGGTGTTCGATGTCATCGGTTCTGGCCTACATGTATGTATGACTTTGGTTTGACCTCGGATTGACCTAGTTTCACAGTACGGCTCACTCACGAACATTCTGTTCGATTGGTATAAGTTTAACAATCTTGTCGGATCGCACGCACGCCATAAATCCTCCTTAGTTGGAGCTTATGGTAAATTAGAGAAACGGTGTCACTAATCTAGTCCCTGTCATCAAAGTGGTACAACACTCGCTGGATGACGCGTCGACGTACAGTCGTAATTATCTATCGATTACCAGTACAACGGTACTTGCAGATAATATTATTCATATGAATATGGATAGATACGATCGCAACAAAACAAACACCAGTACTCTCTCATAATACCTAATATGACATTTATATGCATTGTTTATAATCAAACGTTTCCAGGTAATGGCTTCCGGGTGTGCTATTTGCAAGATAATTAGCCCCAAACTGGACACAATATGCCGTTGGCGGCGCCCCCAACAAACAACACGGTTTGCCACTTTGGAGGGCGTGGCACGCAATGGGTGATTGACATTTACCAGGCCTTTGCACCGCGGCGACCGTTGCGTGATGTTTACTCAGCATTTTTCGTATTATGCTTAGAAGTTAGTTTTTTGGGAGCGTATTGTGACTCGCTGCGTCGTGAATCAGCTCACAAATTGGCGAACTTCCTCGTAGTCGTAAATATCTTAACCTTGTACAACGTCACGGGTAATAAATTTAAGGCACGTGCGTTTCCAGAAAAATTTAAAAACAAAATAACTTTTTTTCTCGTAAGGAATACGACAGACAATAACGACTAAATAAACAAGCAAATAAAACACCAACCAAACAAACATGTTTTTCTCATATTACAAACATTTTATTTTAAGCTGCAAATTTCCTTAACTTATCTACCTAAATAATTGTTTATTAATAAATTCTGCCTCCTCTACAAGAAAAACAGCTTACATGATTGATTTTTCTTTTAATTAACGGTTCATACTTTCGTAATGTCGAAAACAAACTCATTTGTGGTTTTTTAGTAACTAACAATCGCAATAGGTCCACTGTAATACCGGTATATATCATTTGCACGATTTTTTTCGGGAGAAAGCAAATCTTGCTTCCAAAACATTTATAACTATTCAACGAATAAATATTTAGAAAATTCAGAAACAACCACAAGCATTTCTAAAATAAAAAATGAGGTTACAGGTTTACGTTATGCAAGAATACTAAGACTGCCACTGGATCGGCCACGAAATGCTCTCTGCATAAAAAAATTCGATTACAATAATAATACTTAAATTAAAAAAAAGAATAATCCCTTATACGATGGCCGATAGGCGACATCGAGGATTATTGATTAACATTGTCAACAGGCAAGAATTAGATTTCTTTTTTCATTTGTCGCATAATTATAAACAGTCCATAAACTTAATCACAGCCAAATAGTGCATTTATTGATACTATTATTTTATTTATTTTTTGAATTAAAGAAAATAACAAGTTAAGGGACAGAAACTTTCTTCATTCAATAAATTATTACACATTATTCAATTTCATATCTGATTGAATACCATAAGCCCAATTAATAACATGTTTCATATTGTTTTCCCCGTTTAAAATCATAATTTTTTCAAGAATGAAATTCTAGGGGCAACGAAGGGAGTGGTGTGGACATTGCAAAGGGGCGCCATGACACTTGGAAGATGCAATCCTCGAAAACACGACGACGCGATCCTTGGAAGGGGAGGCCCTTGTAAGGAGATCCAAATGGGAGCAACAATTCACAGGGGTAGAGGGGCCCCACCAGGCCTTATTGGGAGTACCCCTAAATTGATGGGAGGCGACCTCCTTTTCATGTGGACCCTTTTTTTTAGTATAGTCCTCTTGGGGGAAACCATTCAGGTGGTTGACACTTCGAAAGAGGAGGAAGAGGAGGGAGAGGAGGAGGGGACAATAGCCCCTCAAGAAGACAAACCTTGCTGTATTCGTGGCTTACAATCCTCAAACAAGCTTACTGTCTTTCGCCTAATAATTTACTCTTCATCCAAAGTTTCTCTTTTATATTGTCAAATAATGCATCTATTACAGATACTGCCTTTGAATAATCCACACAATCGGTACAGACACACTGGTGACTACCGTAGCCGTTTATCCACATATTATTACAATGCGATCCTTAGCCTAAAATCAGTCACGCAAACTTACGATCAAGCTCTGACACAGCATTGACCAAACATGGCAGCTGTTCTACGTATACCAAACCACTATCGTTTTGTTGCATGATATTACTGGACAATTGATCCGTTTGTAAAAACAACAACACAACAAATTTACCGTTTTCATAATGTATGTAAATTGTATGCATACTTTCTTCACAAACGTAGTTCTTCACAACCCGAGGCTAGACTCGGACAAGCTTTGTGGTTGTCAAGAGCAACCTTCGTGAAGAAAATATGCATACAATTTCCATAACATTATGAAAACGATCTATTTGCATATCTTGTTTCAAACATTGCAACGAAATAGTCACCAGTCCGGCAGTACAACCTTCCTTGCCTTTGTTTACAAATTCCATTTCATATTATCAAAAATCTTATCCGATTTCATCTTCACATTGTAAGTATACCAAAATGGTATTAATAGCAACGGGGGCTTACATTAAACAGTGCAGAAAACCCTCGGCAGACACCAGTCCAAAACAAAGTATTTTTACGAAACCTACTAAAGTGTGAACGTTACGCGTTGTGTAGTAATTATAGGCCTATAATACATCTACAGTATATTGTACAGTCAAATATTTTTCCTGCCAACGATAACCAAAAGGTATCATTTACACCAGTTTTACAAAAACGAAAACTC
>JAVCKS010070543.1:1631-23156 GCA_032273685.1 Pteraster tesselatus | reverse complement strand
GCCCCCAACCCCCTCCGTAAATTGGCCCGCAACCCCCTCCGTAAAGTGGCCCCCAATCCCCCCCCCCCGTAAAGTGGCCCCCAACCCACACCGTAAGGTGGCCCCAAACTCCCTCCGTAAAGTGGCCCCAAACTCCCTTCGTAAAGTGGCCCCAAACTTCCTCCGTAAAGTGGCCCCAAACTCTCTCCGTAAAGTGGCCCCAAACTCTCTCCGTAAAGTGGCCCCAAACTCCCTTCGTAAAGTGTCCCCAAACTCCCTCCGGAAAGTGTCCCCAAACTCCCTCCGTAAAGTGTCCCCAAACTCCCTCCGTAAAGTGTCCCCAAACTTCCTCCGTAAAGTGGCCCCAAACTCCCTCCGTAAAGTGTCCCCAAACTTCCTCCGTAAAGTGTCCCCAAACTCCCTCCGTAAAGTGTCCCCCAAACTCCCTCCGTAAAGTGGTTCCCAAACTCCCACCGTAAAGTGGTCCCCAAACTCCCACCGTAAAGAATATTCTTGGGCGAAATTTGATACAGTGTTCATTGTGTGTGTATTTTCCCTTTAGGAGCCTTTTCTTTGACAGTAAACTTACACAACATCATGGCCGCATCCACCGCCATTGCGATGATCTTAGCTAGATGCGCTACAATTACGAGAACTTCACAAATTTTTCCGATTAACCCAATTCCTTACTTATTACAATCTATAGACCGTTAAATCGAACACTGGCGAGCTAATGTCAAACCCGCTTCTTTCAGACCATACCCGAAGGACTAGGATATAACTTGCTTTCATTTTTAGAACTGCTAAACCTGAGACTAAGATACCTAAAGGTATCTTAGTCTCAGGCTAATTAACGCATCTGTTGTTTCCTAAAGCTCACTCTGACGAGTCCTAAATTTATTGATACCCCTAGCCGTTGTTGCCAGCTTCACCGGACACAGTCATTCTACAACTGGGTTGAACACATGACATTATGGTGGCCCTGAAGTGACATATATTGCAAATAATATTTGCGCCAATATTTTCGCAAATATTTACGAAGTCGCAAATATTTGCGCCAATATTTGCGCAAATATTTGCGATTTTGCCAATATTTGCGCAAATATTTGCGATTTGCGATGTCCATTTCAGGGCTACCATTATGATAGGGTTTATACCTATGCATATTGCAGCTCCCTATAGCTCGATCGCTGGACCAGTTTGTTGGTTGAAATCGGAAAATTAATGTGCGGGGTTTATTGCAAATTGATTGCAATAGACAAGGTCACCCCTAGAGGAGGCCCTACCGTACCCCGAGTGAGACGAGTGAGACGGGCTCCCAGTCGCAGCCGTTTAATTTTTACAGGCTCCTTGCTCTGGGCACAGAACTATACGTAGAAGGATCATATGGGGTGCGAAAAATATGGCCAGCCCGCCCTCGTATGTGATCGAGGACTGAGCAAAATGGCGGCGCGTTAATACGCGCGCGCGTATCTCCCAGCGCGTGTAACGGTTACGTCGATCGGTGCTTTGTGAATTGGGCCAGCCGGGATGAACGTTTTACGTATGTTATACACAGAACTAAAAATACGTAGGATCATAAGCCGCAAAGAGGTCGCTAACGCGTGCGCCATGTTGCGAGGCCAGGACACGCACATGAAGTGTACGGATGCTGAATTAAACAATTCGTATCGATTGCAGCGTCAACATGCCGGCATGTGTTTCTGTCCACTGCTCCAATCGGAAAGCCTATTCCTTAAGGATTACAATGCAATTTTTATTATTATCGGGCGAGTGCTTAGTTTTAAATGCATATTATGTGCAACCAAGAAAACGTGGACGCCGAGAGAAACTTGAAACTGAAAGTACTTGAGTAGTATTTTTAACAACAAGATAGGCCGTAATGACTTATTAAAGTTATGATCGCGCTTGGTCGGGCACAACATTTCCTATCCAATGGATGCCCTACTCATTTTGACAGATTTTATATAAATTGCTTAAAAAATAAGTAACTTTATCACTGTAGTCTATAGGAATAATCTATTTTCTGTCCCCCAAGATGGCGGTGGACAGGCTTGACGCGGCGACACTGCGCGGTGCGCAATTGAATGGCCATCGCGCCATGATCGTTCTATGTATTTTGCCCAATGTCACAAACGCAAGCCCAAAGATCGTAAAGCGCGCCGTAGGCGCGCTTTAGCCACACACACACTCGGTCCTAATAATATAATAGCTCTATGCTCGGTCTTTCAAATAGATTCGGATAGCGCCCACTACGAATTGCCGATTTGGCCTTTTCTCGGCCAAATTTTCATGTTTGGCAAACAGTATAAATTGGCCTAAAAAATTAACAGGCCTAAAATGTATAGCCTTTTAGGGCCTAGTTTTGACCCGTTTTCCCAGCTATTACATTATTTAATAGGTAGTGTAACTATCAGTAATCCTGTAAGTATATTTTAGTGTGATTACATTGTATTTACTTTTATTAAGTTGTACAGGATTTTGGCATTCATGTACATTAGCTTTTTGAAATATGCAGAGTGAGGGCGCTGTAAAACTACAAACACCAGAGTATAGTCATTGATCATAAACGTAACGCGCGTACTGCGGTGCTCCCTCAACACGTACACTACCCATATAGAGATATATCTCTATGCACCTGTACAGTACCACCAGTCGAGTCCTACAAAAAAAAACTATGGACTGTTTTCAAACCAGGCTATATTGCTGAGCTAGCTGCTAGCTCGCTCGTTGAGTGCTAGTGATGACTGATGCGGAGATCGGTACAGAAGTTGTCCACATTTACAACGATTTGTGGTGAGTATACATGTAGTTTTGTTGCTATATATGGTTCTATGCCTATGGATAAACAACATTTGTTTTCCACCTATATAAGCCTAACTTATACATTTATTGGGGGTTTACGTTTTAAACCAAATGTATAATAAGTTTCGGACTAATTTAAGTTTCATCATGGCCATGCATGGTCAAGATAAAATGTAACTGTTTCATACTATAGTTCTGTTCAACATCCCGTAGGGAACAAACAGGCATGTGGAAAGTTACTTAAACCAACTTGATTCAATCATGGGACAATTTTGCATGTTTGTGGCAATAATATTTGTGTCCTGTAGTGTTACCACAAAACAGAGGATAGCTAGGATACACACGTACGTGTATGTAGCTTTGGGACATTTGGGACGTAGCCTTACAACAGGCTACGTCCCAAATGTCAAAATAGGAGTTCTAGCACCCCAGTTAGTGGGACTGCTTTTGTGCAACTTTACCCTTGTCTTGTACGTGGTCACATTTATGTTCCTTTAGGACTACAACTCCCAACAAACAAAGAGCAACTCAGTCTAATTCATTGTAGTTGATTGATCACATTTTTCTGAGGTATGTATCATGGAAAATTTTCGGAAGTGAAATAATTTTGCATTCATTCTAGCCCTTTGAGATCTAGGATCGACCGATATCTGAATATTGAAGAAGCTAATAATATTCTTCAGTAATTAAAGGTATTGTGATACATTTTTGACACGTGCCCTCTCATTAATGTAAATATTTATAAACTGCAGGAATTTCTCTGCCTTTTTCATCTCTAGGCTAGGTGAAAACATTGTTTAGTCTTGGGACCATTATACTAGCAGTATCATAAGGTTTATCGCAAATACAAACCGCAAATGATCTTGGGATTACAATCAGAGCAACTGCGCCATCACACGGCAGTGGAAAAAGTTTTGACAAGTTTTTTGCAAAATAGCAACCCGCATAGCGCGGTAATACTGTATACTGTACTTGATCGATCATGCAAATCTACAACCATCAATAATAGTACAGTATTACTATTAGTATTGCTCGTTTTTGCATCCCATAATGCATTGCAAGAGGGCGCCCTCTGTTGGTAAAAAGCTATTTGCAATAAACCTTATGTAGCGGAATATGGAGAGAAATATCTGTGTGTAAACATTAAGACTCTATAGCAGGCTTCCTCAAATGGTGGCGCCTCGCCACTTGTGGTGCGCAACGTGGTTTGAAGTGGCGCGCTAACAAATACTGGGAGAATATTGAAAATGAAATATATTGCACTCACACTGACAAGAATTATTCTCAAAATGAGGTAAAAATAATCCTGTTACTTCCCAAAACTTAGACTGACAAAGCCCAGTACTAACTCCTCATTTTGGTTGAAGAAATTGTAAAGAAATTTTGCTGCGAAAATTGAACGAGCTTTGCACCATTTCGCATCTGAGCCCTTTCTGAAACACAACAATTTTCAAAAGGGGAGGGGGACATCCCCTCTAATATACCCCTCCCCCAGGACGGCGATCACTGGCGCATTTCGTTAGCAGAATTTCGCCGTGTGGCGCTTCGGCACATTTAATTGAGGAAGCCTGCTCGATCTATAGCATGGTCAGGCCATGTATGTATTCTGAAACTTTCCAACTTCCAATGGTCAAAATTATTTTTAAAAAGGACCCTGTCTTATGTAAAAGAAAAGGTTGGTGCATTTTAAAGTGGTTTGCGCTTGTTTAGTCAAAACAAGTATCTTGCATACAGTTGGAATATATATTGGGCACTAAATAGGATGCAGTTATTTCAGTTATTTCTGGGGCGGATGCAGACTTTTTTTGGGGGGAGGAGGGGAGGAAGAGGTTCCATTTTGGCAGAGGTTGGTAATCACTATATAAAATTTCTCAGAACAAATGGAATTCAATTAAAACCCCTCTTTGTTAACAAGATGGGTTCATGTTACATCGAAACTGGGTCACCTATATGTTTTTCCTTGGTATTGAACTAGTACGTTAGGTGTTGGCGCAGATGGACAATGCTTCGAACAAGACCTAAAAATACAAGCAGGATCTATAAAGTGTTAATTTTAAAAAAGGCTGCACCTCCATGTATACAATTGGAGTCGCAAAAACACAAAAAATCAACCAACAATTGACTTCCTCCTTCGTGAATGTGTAAAATAACCTGGAATTTGCTAATTATCCAGTGGAAGTGCTAATATCAAGCCCTAGAAATTCAACAAGTCTATTTATCAGACATTAGTATTTGAACAGAGCAAATACCACGGTATCCCTGGAGCTTCACAGGTAAATCTGACCTGCAAATGTTTCCGTCTGGGGTCCCTATATGGTGCCCCAGTATAGATTTCAAACCCGCTTGCTTCTTGCATTATGCATTCGTGGTATTAAAGTGAACCACTCAGCCTTTGTCAATATTTAATCGCCCACAAATCACACACGAGCTATGCTGAGTTTACATTAGTGCCATATGTAGGTTACTATATATTGCCATCTTCTTGACTCCACTCTGTAGCTGGGACAGTAATGGAAATAGTTTCAACAGTTTTTGATAAATTCGGGCAATTTTGCTTTGAGGATTTGAAAATACATACTTCAATTTTTGGTGTAGAAATTTGCTGGAAAACTAAGTGTGCAAAAATAACCTACTGACATTCCCTTTAAGGAGAACTATTGTCCAGCTAATGAGCCTTAGATTTTAATGCCAAAATAATTTCAATTTCAAATTGGTGGCCTGGCCTGGCCTGGCCTAGCCTATAGGGTACTAATTAATCAATAGATTTTAATTTACAATGTTTCTCCACATTTGTGGAGATAAATTAGTGTGGGTTAGCTTTAATTGTACTTCACAAACTGCAGTGTCTGCACCATAACAACTATCTAAGGGGGGGACAAGGCTTCATAGTGGGGGTGGGGGGCACCGAATCACTGGCAAGTGGCAATATGCTGGAGAAAATTAGTGAGGGGGCACGGTGAAAAGGCAGTTTACTTCCTGGTGTCGATACTGACAAAATGTCTTGCTTGCGATATTATATATTTTTCAGATGACTGACGTTTTTCCCCACAAGAGTCTACCTTTAATGACAATTAAATAAATAGTGGGTTCCGAAAAACAGTTGCGCCTAAGGTAGCCATCCCTCTGGCATCAATAGTCAATTCATGTAGGAAAAAATAATTTGCCAAGGGCAAAAGGATTGGAATCACCAGACATATTGTAAGCTACATGTATGAAAGCTACTAGCTTAGCTTGACTTTGGAACACTACCGTATTCATAGAAGGTAGATGCATTTGACGCTGTAGTACTCTACAAATACATGTACATTGATGTACAGGTACTAGGTTAGTGTTCATTATTCCTAATTTCCCAAGGCAAGTCAGTCACTTGCGTACATACATGTATTTCCTTGCCCCTGTCAAAACGTGCTAGTATGTATTCGATCCTTGATCATACTGCACCAATACACTGTAGCGAGGAATTATTGATGCTGCACATACAACTTTATTAAAGGTGTAACAAAACATGTACGTAAACACAATACATGCATGCGTGTCCTAAAAAGAAGAGATCTTTCTCATGAGTTTCTTCCACCACATGATGTTTGGGAGTTGTGTGGTGTCGGTTGGTGAGAAGCAATACTTATAAAATTTCCAGTACAGTACCAGTACATTTCCTACATGTTGATGAAATTGATACAAACTCTCAATAGAATCTGTTACATTATTTTTAACACATACTGTCTGATTTCAGATTGATTTCACTGTTTTTAAACGTTCAGTTCATAATTTGATACGTGTGTGTTCACCCATCCTAGCCCTAAAATGGTACAGTATATGGCACGAAATAAAAGCATATCTACAGTACTTTACAAAGAAGTCCTTTCAAAATTAGCGATTATAGTCTGGCTATACATTGGCAACAGTTATTAACAGTGTTAAACAAGACCGTATACTGATTAAATTACTTTCCCCGAATCATGCCATTCATCATTTTAATGTTACTAAACAGCCTAGGGCAAACGTACCAAATTTATTTAACATTTCAGTCTGTGCATATTTAATAAACCCAAATACAGTGCATTCTGACATGCTATAGTAAGAATCTCACTTCCTCCTTACCTATGTTGGGGGCCAGATAAACAAAATCCCCACAATATCCTCGTTAGACCTGAAGATATACATGTACTTCATTTTCTAGTACAAGCACATTGCTGTTGTAATTTATGTAGATTTGTGATAAAAATCAAAGTTTAATTATTATAAGGACAGTTTTTCCCCCGAGCCAGCCGCCATACATGTACATGTATATTCCGAAGTCAAAGACTGACAATTTATGATAATCACTTTGGACAATAAACTTGTATACTCAACAAAAGTATAAACGCACGAACAAATTTCTTTGGTTATTTTTATTTCCAGAGATATAATGCATATCCCAATTGTGCTCTTGCTGCCATTACTCCGGGACTATTGCTTTAAAATTTATTGCAATGCTCCCACATTAAAGCTCATTTATTGAGAAATATGCTCTGTGCGTTTATATTTTTGTTGAGTGTACTTAATAGTCATCTTAACTACTTATTTGCTAAACCCCTATGAATTTTTCTTCTAAATGTTTCAGTGGGTCTGGAATTCAAAGGAGGCCATGGCCTCCGGTGTCACAGTGTATGGCCTTGGTGCCATTTTCAAAGTTTTCATACAAATCAATAGAACTGCCCTTTTGTCAAGACGGCCTTGCCCCTGTGTCACTACTTTTATGTCATAACATTTCTATACTGCGCTACAATTTAGATTTAGAGTAGGTATACAATCGCCATATATCTCCGTCCATCTCTTTTAAATATAGTTCTATACAACCAACAGTCAATATCAGTTGATCGATATTAATTGTATTGATTTAAAGAAAGGACTGTGGTAGCCCTAAGCTTCGCCACTTCCGTAGCACTTTGTAATGATCACGTCTATAGCTCCAGACCTAGATCTAGCACGTACTACACACTACATGTAATCAATTGCATTTGTCTCGTATTTATGTACAATGTTCGTATAATGTCTGTCTCGTGTCAAAATTTTGTAATTATACAGTACTAGTTTGCAAACATTCCCTGTGACTGAGATTACAAATGCTAAGTCTATGGGTACTAATTGCAAACCTGTTAAAAATGTGCTACATATGACAAACAACTTAGTGATGCAAGTTATATGTATGTATACTACATGAAAATTAAGCTGTTTGTGTTTTCATCAATGATGAATGCTAATTTGTAAATAAAAATTAGGGATAATTCTTGTGTGCGTATTGAGATAATAAAATAGGAAAACCAACGAGGGGAAGAACGCTACATGTACATGTAGTTGTCAATGGCAACATGAATTCTTTAATAACATGTAGGTCACAGGGAGTTGAAAGAAAATTACTGGTAATTCTCATTTTCAAACATGTATACAGTACGGTTTATTATGTATACGTGTACATAAATGTACATGTGTACAGGTACGTATGCATGAACACGTACACGTACAGTGTGTATATATGTATGTGACATGAATAATGTTTGACATAATGATATTACCTTTTCTCCACACATGTTTTAAGTTTTTATAGTAATTTTTAATGGGAAAGCGGAACAAAAACATTTTGAGATAATTTTTCGTTCTGAAATACTGTAGGAAATTACCAGTTGTTCAATTTTACTGAATGATTATCAAATTTCTACTTTCAAAAAGTGGAAATTCTTTTTACATGTACACCGGAGAAAGTAATAATCGAGTTCCAATCATCTTAGATCTGTAAAATCAACCAATTCATTTCACTACAGAATATTCTTATGACATTTTGATAATTAAAACATGTGAACTCGGGCAACCTACAGATTGAAAATATAATATCTTGTCCTCTTCAACAAGGATCAAATAATAATAAAAATTTTAAGAATTATTCTGAGAGAGCATGTACACTTTTGAATAATCTTTCTATATGCCCTGCCTGCAAGTTTTGGGTAAAAATAAATGATGTTTGCCTATGGCAAACCGTATTCACATGCGCATTGTCTTGCCTATAGCTTGCATCATGTTGTTGCGTAAATGTACATGTGCTGTGTAAATGCCAGTACTACTTCTCACATAATGTATACTGTACATGTGCTAATTTTAGTGATCACAATATTTTGCAATCTCAAATATCCTTTCAATCAAGTAGTGTGTTAGTGTCCTGATCCTAAAGAAAGCAGGATATACTGCATCATACAAAAGAATCCATGTTTACACAAGTGTGAAGTAGTACAATGTATATTATGATAGTAGTGCACCGTCAATATAGCAAATGGAAAGCAAATAATGATGTGCTAAAAACAAGAAAGCACTAAAGCAAAAATATTACGGATGTTGAGAATTTTCTCTGAAAACATGTTAGTGTTATTCCTACTACCGTAGTATGTATTGTATACTGCTATTCAAGCATTTGGTTGACATGCAGCTGCATCAATTTTAAATGCCACGCATGCATTGTTCTGACCGAGTATATTTTAGTATAGATACGGTAGTCATTCTAGTGATCAGCAAAAGTCATGTTTAGGAATGTATATATTTTTCTATTCAAATTGGTGATGATTATTCATTGAATGTATACATTTACTACAGTTGTATGCATGTAGAATGTAGCCACCTTAAAGCAATGTTTAATTTTTTCTAGCCCCCTGAATACAAGCGACCTGTTGGAATATGCCTCTAAAAATTACCAGTAGACCCCATGCTCCTTAGAGCAATGGCACCCGTACTAATGTCATTCTAATTTTGTGGTAAAAGCTGAGAAACAAGCCCGACCGCAGTGTTCGACCGAGCCAGCGCTCGATCGCCAGAGACAGATAACTAAGGGAGAAGAGGTAGAGAAAATCTAATTAGATTGTGGCAAACTGCGGCCCCTGCCGTTTCCTCGGCCGAAATGTCTCTGCCTCGGGCTGCGGAGGAGAGAGAGGGGGAGAGAGAGAGAGCGGTGAAGAAAAAACTGATGCTTAATCTTGTCACTTGCAAGATGCGCCTCTTAGTTACAATCTTCCCCATCTTCTCTGTTTTTTCCTGTCTCTCCGGGATGCCTGTCGTATTTTATCATGGATACTGCTTGCTTCTACCTACTGTACTAATGTCATTCAGGGTCATGTCGCTATGGAGCTGACATTTCTGATTTGAGTAAGGCCGTCGGAACAAAAGTACTCATTAGGATGCACTGCATTTGAGCCGGCTAGAGTTTTATTTAAACACCAGAATAAAATATTCAATTGAATGACTATATAGTTATTGAATATATTAACAAATTATCAAAGAATCCTGAATTGATAAAATCGGATGTCAAGAATTTAAGGAATGCTGTTCTTAACACTTTGACCGCTAGCTTGAAATTTTTTTATTATCACCCACCGCCAGCCTTTTCAGTAAATTTTTTCTAATTTTCATAGATCAATAAGTAGATACGTAAAAAGCATCAGCTATTATACACACCAGAATAAAGAGAACATTTTTAGCTTTACATTCATACTATTTCCTTTCTTATCGCCAAAGACCGAGATTTCCATCTTTGGTGGTCAAGCATTGTGTTATCAAAGACGGAGATTTCCATTTTTGGCAGTAAAAGTGTTAATAGGAATAATTGCCTCGCACTGAGACAGTTTCATTAGAGGGATGGCCTCTGAATGAATTTGGTGCAGTGAAACATTTATCCTGTCTGTGGTTAACATCAGTGATGATAGAGGCCACATTTAGCACTGTTATTGGAGAGGTTGAGGCCTTCACACAGCACATGAACAGTTTGGGTGCAGCTTGCATCCTGGGAAAATGTAAACTGATGAGATTTTTCCTTGCCAAAGTGGAGTGGCTCAGGGGAAAATGGCTGCCGCTATTTCTTACCACACACAAGAACATGCACATTCAGCACTGGCCTCGAGTTCCCCGAACTAATTTTCTAATTTTGTAAAAAAAATTATGTACATGTTTTTAATATAAAAAAAACTAAAACCCATAAAAGCCTGATATGATCTACTAGTACATGTAGATCAATTAATCAGTATTCTGATGACTTACATGAATAATGATGTAAATATACAATTGTTGAATATATTCAGCTTGATTTCAATCCAAGATGAACTGGAACATATCATTGTTTGGTAATGCACTGAGACACAGTATTGTATGCTCTAATCGACCTAATTACACGTACATACACATAGTCAATGTACTTGAACAAACATACATGTTATAATACTATCCGTATATATATGTACACAGTCACAGTGGGTTTCATGTATTTTTATGTATATTACACATTTATTTTACTTTATCAGTGGTATCCCATACTCTGTAAATATTGTTTCCACTGTACAATATAATCTCTGATGAATCACAATTATATTCTCCCCTCCCAAACTTATACCCACCCTGTTCAACAAGTGGTTCATCCCTGATGCTGACACTGACACAAGGTAACCCTGTCAAGCTATAGTGTCCATCAATTGCTTCCTTGTCTCCCAGAAGACAACACGCAGCAGGCATGTAGATTGGACGACTTGAGATATTACAAATGAGTGTACATGTACTGGGTTTATTGTATTAATACTGTATGCAAGGCAAGTGCGTTATTCTTGTGTTGCACAGTTGTGAATTGCTATTTGATCGGATGATTACAGTAACATACGTCCAGAGATCTCTTTATACTTCATTGGGCATTACTGATTTCCAGATGTGAGTATTTTTTTGTGCAATTTTCGTTTCCATCTGCTGTTCAGTATGCAGTATAAAGTAAGACTTGTTTTTCCTGTGGTTTTATTGTCAGCAATCTTTTGTTATAATTCTTTGATCCACTGCAACGTAGTAGAAGTACAGTACCGCTAAACTTGTAGCATGGCATGGTCTGTCTTCAATACCATAGATGAATCATCTCTCCTTGGTTGGAGGGGAGCAATGATCATTCTTTGTATGGTGTGATGCGCTATAGGGTCATTTTCTCATCTGTGTGTTATGACGCAAATAATGGAATGAAACATTGTTTCTTTCTTTTGTTACAAATATGAGACCATTAGCACAAGAAACCACCGCGTACATGTACTGGCCAGACGGTTGATTCAATATAATTTAACAAAATTTGTGTTTTATAACAATGTGTTTCATATTTTGTTATTTGTTTTCATTTAAAACACGGGATCAGAAAGGGTTTTAAATTGTTTTGTTTTTTAATATGAATATAATTGATACATGTAAGATCGAAGTGTTCCGTAGTGTCAAGTTTGTTTGTATGTAATATCTAGGCTTATTGGAAAAGGTACAGCATGCATTTCACACACTGTAATTTGTATGCACAAACAGCCAGTTTTGCGGGGTAAATATGCCATATTTAATAGCGTTTATCAACTTGTTCCAAAAATAGCCACAGGGGCCCCTGGGGGCAGTGCCCTCCTTCCACTTCATCCACTGTGCCCTTCACTTTCATTGTGCACGTTTACATCCCCCAACCCCCCGCCATGTGCCCTCTCTATATATTTGTTCTAAATGCCGACACTGCTGGCGCCACCTAGCGGCCGTTTAGAAGCGAACATTGTTGTGCATAGCCACGAAAAATTGTCATCAAAACGGAGTATATAAAATCTTTCCTATCAATTAAAACGGACCTTTTCCCGCTTAATTTCAATCCTCATCACCGAATACTTCAATTTCAGAATATTGAGCTTTCATTCAGTATAGGTAACACGCAATTGGCTGTGTTGAATGAAAGTTTGTCCGCATGCATCCAGGTACTTGTGGCATCCATTGTGAACAACGCAGTTCCCCAAAGGGTTTTAATTGTATATTAATTAGTTTATTCTATAAAACACAGAGTTTTTCCTCAAGGGAAGGGAAGCTAGAAACCAGTAGTAATTTGACATGGGTGGCATCACTGCAGGCCTATTAAACTAGCGGCTCGTGTACATGTTGGATACGGCCCGTTTTAATTATGCTATATATAATAAATCAAATGCTATTTTACATGTAAAAACGTCTATTATTTTTGGGTGCAAACTGCACAGGGGAAGATGATGTAGCAGTGAAAATTGCTTGCAGAAAATCTTCAAATTGGTTGTGCCTCATCATGTATACATGTAAGGCTTATAAGAAATATAATGATTAAATTGTAGATACCATGTAGATAAGCTTGTCTCATTAAAAGAATCCACAAACAAAGGTAGCAGAGAAGAGGAAATGGCCACTGTCTTCAATATGCCGAGGCCCAGGAAAATATGTCACGCTACTGACGTAATATTCCCAAGGCTCTGTTAAGGAGTATGAGACAAACAAAAACAACAGAATGTTTGTGTTAAACACACTATTTTATATGAAACTGGAAATGAAGTGATATGATACGGTAATTAAACTATTAGCTATGTGAAGGTTGTATTCAACTATTATTAGCATAGGTATTATTTTTCACTGCCCTGGATTTTTATTGCTGTTTAACTATTGTTTAAAGGCTGGTACCATTGCACAACTGCGGAGATGAGGTTATTACATGTGCATGTTTGTGTATGTACATGTACATTGTGTACATGTATCTTTTTCCATGTATGCTAGGGTACATTTGCAATGGTTGTATACTCCAGAACAACAAAAGACTGCCCCCACTTTAGTCTATAGAATACTGGACCTCAAAAAATGCCAAACCGTTGTTTACCGGTTTGATTTTTGTTTTGTTACAGATGACTACATTTAGCAATGCAGAATAATTGCCGCCACTGCTTAGGCCTAATTACTACAGTGAGTTTGTTTCCTTTGTGCCAATTGACGTCACCAAGATGGGTCGTAAGCTGAATCTCTCGCATCTCTCCGAACGGGAATGCAGACAGATTCTTGATGTTATACAACGCGATTACAACATCAGACAGAAGGAAAAAGAACGCTTGTTGTAAGTACGCATAAAACGTAAAATTCTTTGCCTGGGGAATGGGAATGGCCACCACATCTTTCAAGATACACCAACGGTGGAAGTAAAACTTCAATTGATCATGTGTGTTTTCCGAACCAGGATTTGGTTCAGACCAGTCACTTGACCTTAGTTTTCTCTATGATTGTTCAACATTATATATTCCATTTTTACTAGACCTATTTTACCGTGCCGTGGTATTTGGACCTACATTGTACATTTTTCCCACCTGAAATAGCCCTACGAGGCTGGTTAATCCCTTTAATGTTTGAATACTGCCCTTGTTTGGAAAACACTTAAAGACACAATGAAAAAAATTAACAAATTAACAAACAAAAGCGCTATGGCAAGATTAACAACATTCTGTTTACATTATCATTATGACTGGGGAAGGGAGCAACAAATGTATAATAAAAGGGGGAAAATTGATCACTTCAATTAAGTCTTTATACCTCTAGGGAAAAACATTAAAAGTACAAACCTACAATCTAAAGAGTATTGATGTCCCTCGTGGTTGTAGTTCATCTAAATAGGCACATTATATATTGCACGGTTATTTGATATTGTTTGCCAAAATAATTTGTTGAATGAACTGTTTCGCCAATGATGTACATTGTACAGTACACGGTTTTCTCCTTAAAGCAGGCAAGTCACTAAGGTTACAGCGGTACTATGTTAATGATTGAAGGCAAACAATGAATGTGATTGTTTAATTGTAACCCTTCCACATTTTTTGCAAGTTTTCAGGCGATAGCTTAATTTATTTTTTTTTCAGTAAAATGATGGGTTAATTTTAGCCTTAATCATGCATAACAAGGCTTCCCATGCCTGATTTTCAGGCCCTTGACAAGAACCTCACTGGCATCCCTGTGTACTTTTGAGCGGGACTCTCCTGCAATTCCTGATAAATTGTTGCCATTGTACCAGTGGCAGCTGCACTGGGTCACCAACAAGCCCTGTAAATAATATATTTCCCATCTGTGGCCTAGCCTTATAATATCCTTTACATGCAACATGTTACGTGGACAGACAGACATTTCCTAATCAGTCCCCCACCGTTTCAAATTGGTACCCCCCACTGTACCTGAATTCTGCACGTGCATGTGAACATTAACAATATTCAGATGTCCCCAGAAAATGAGCTGCACAGTTTGAATTCCTAGAATTGAGGTTATTTAAATTGGATTTGTGTGAAATTGCTATGTACAATATTTAGGGTGAAATCAGTATTGAACTGTGGATGATCTTAATATATTGAAGTCTGTTAATATATTGAAGTCAGCCTCATGAGTTACCGATTGCATTTGAGAGATTGACCAAACTGATCAAACTAGTTGATTCTGAGAGAATCAGGGCTTGGATGAATTTGAATAAATTGAGGTACGTGTTTATTCACCTTGTGACAAATATTGATGAAGTAATTAGGGTTAAAAACTCCATCACATTGTGATTTTGGCTTAAAAAACAAGCAGAGGTGCTCTTTAACTTGGCGTCCGTGGACAGCCATTAACTGATCATGTCTACCATCGGCTTTAAGATGTAGTGCATTATCTTCGCTGTTGGGAGTACAACCGTTCAAAAGACCCACTGGCTGTGGGGAAAAACAACGGGAAAAAAGCTTTTAATATCTTGGCGAGTCATTATAATGCACACGCCCGTCTGGCCAGTACATGTACTCGGTGGTTTTTATGTGCCAATGGTCTCAACCCAGGGTTTTCCCACAAGGGAGATTTTGCAATTCACTGTCCACCATGTAATCTGAGTTGTGCAGAGGTACATGTATATATGCTGCATTGGATTATGTAGATTTAATATATTTTTTTGCGGTAGTAAAAACATTTTGTACGTTCTAGATAGAGCTCATATTCAGCTTAAATTTACTATCAAGACATGCATATCAAATTTGTTCACCATGTGATGGGTTTTTCCAGGTCGCATCACAGTGTACACTTCCACTAATTTCTATTGATTTGCTGCAATTTAATGCTATACACCTAGAATATTATTGAGTGTCTTTTTTTTTTGCGCCTGAATTATTTGTACATAACAGAAAGTTAAGAAATAAATTGAAATTTAATTAAATACCTTTTAGGAAACATACAATGTAGATTGGACAAAAAAGTTTTGGCAAAATTGACACAATCTCATAAAATAAGGTGTTTTATTCTTAATCTTTGGCAACAAACATAAAACTACCGGTACTACATGTATCTACTAGCGTAAATTTAGCTTATTGTACAACGGTGTGAATGAACCAAATAATCGGTGAATATGATTTGTAACTTGATAGTTAGCCTCACAACTATATACTCGTGTCTATTGCTTGGTTTGAATACTTGTACAGGCAACATGATCGCACTAACACAATTTGAGCTCTTGTAACAGAGCAAGTGGGTGGAATTGGTATTGACAAAAAGAAACTAGTGATGTTCTGTTGCTCAGTTTCTGGTCAATACTACGTTTCTACCCCGGCAGCTCCATTCACTAAAACAAAAGCCAGGCCTGTGGTACAAGTAGTGTACAAGCATATTAAGGATGTACTACAAATATTCAAGCACGTTTAATTAATTAGGTATTCTGCCTGTCGGCCGAACAACTATTGAAACTGTTCTGTTTTTCTCATCGCTGAAAGTTCTCGACAAATTTTCTCTAATCAAAACTTCTGCTTGAAATTTGACAGTACATGTACATGTACTTACAGTGTGTAGACGAAACAACAACTTGTTCATGATGATGATGTCATCGATGATGTCATTATAGTAAATACACATGTAATTTTTGAGGCATCATATCTCGACTCTCGAGAACTACAACAGATACAATTTAAATTTGTCCATCACGTGAAAGAGCTTCAGATATTCTACAAGTGTTGCAATGGGTGTGAACAAATTTTACCTTCTTCCGGTCGTAACGGGAGTTGAAGTTTCATAACAAAACGATTCTCAGAAACCACAAGTGATATTGAGCTTACATGTATGAAATGCCTGACCTTGCTAAAATCTTGTAATCAAGGCGGGATGTGTAACATCCACAATTGGGGTTATGTTATAATGAAGTCATGTGTCATGTGACATGTGACATCATCTTAAAGTTGCAGTGCAATGATGAATTTATAAATTTCGCGATCACCAACAACAATTACAACAAGAATTATAACAACACTAACAACAATCGCAACAACCTGAACTGACCGCTGTATTTTTGTTAACAAACAAAAATATCAACATGGTTAATTTTGTTCGTGCCCAATGATATACCGGTACTGCTATGGCAGGCTTTGACCTTCAGAAAGATAAACTTGTCCCAGAACCAAAAAGTAACATTAATGTAAAAGAGATATTGTAAGCTGTACTGATTTGTCTTTAGAACCACCTCTATTTTACTTTGTTTTAACAGTCATCTAGAAGCCTACAAACAATAATGTTTTACTTGATAACCTCAAACATCGACTTCAACTTTTGTGTCAGTCTAACAGTAAAGAAATACAGTAGGCAAGTTGATCCTGGATCCTAAAATATGCAAAATTAATTACTATACAATAGAATTAAACACTAACCTCTTGAATAGTACATGTAGAGAGTCCTTGCTTCAAAGAAACAAGACTGCCCCACAAAATGGCCACCATTCCATAGTGTCTGTGTAGAATGAAATTGATAGTGTCTTTCAAATTCTCCTTATAGGTCTCAAATAGTTACCGTAGTTTTCAAATTGCATCTTCTTTTCCCCGTGGTGATGTTGCACGTCTTTCTGACTACTCCATACAATCAATACCATCCAACCAGATTTTATGATGACTCATTAACTAATAAATGAAATTTGGGGTATTACAGTCAGGTTTTGCCAATAATTAATTTTGGCAAGGAAATACTTAGTAACTATAGATCGGTGGATTTTAAAGTATTTCTCAAGGTGAAATTTATCTGTATTCGGGCAGTACATCTTTAAACCCAATATGACACATGCACTGTTAAAGTATTGTACTCGAGTACATATCCATATATGTAGGTTTACATACGTGTGCTTATTTTAATGGACTGTACTTTAATTGTAGTAGGCCCTATTATACTCTCTCAATTTGCCAGTTGCCCTATTTTATAACAAAAGGCTGTACGTACATTGGCTTACCATCAAACACATTGACTGAAACACAGAAACGCATACATGTATACAGCCCTTGAAAGTAATATGTGACCTTCTCTGTGAGTCGATCTTTACTTGATTATGTTATAAATAATGTATCAAGGGATTTCCAGACATTATAACCAAGTACATGTATTGTTGTTCCTAAAGGTAAAACCTTTCTAAGCAAAAAGCATTAGGTCTCCAACATCAAAATGAAGCTTGTATTTATAACTTCCAGCCGTATACATGTACATCTAGGCCTACAATAACTCAAATTATGATTTCACACCAAAAGAGCGTGTGTTATACCACCCACACTTTGCTTAGGTTGTCAGACACCACAATAGTTGTAATCAAAATTATGGATATTGAAATGGACCAGAGCCAGTTGAAAACCTGTGGAACACCATACCCGGACAAAAGGGCAGACTGTTCTCAAATTACAATGTACATGTGTCATACATTGCCTTAGAAGTGATAAATTAATATTGGCTTTGCCAAATCTCAGTTGTGTTTTGTTGATGTAAATAAAGTACATACCGTATGTCAGTGAAATTGTTGCAAAAAGAGTGACAGGCATATAATGGAAGAAAAAAAACAGATGCTGGTTCACTAATTTCTCCCAAAGCTGTATAGATTTTGAGATTCATGTACATCTCATATCTAAAGAATATATTTTCGGGCCCGATGAGGGGTAATAATTGTATTTGTGCCTTGAGCATCGTATGTTTTAGGTGGATATGTGTGCATTATTGAAATCATTACATTATTATTATCATAACAAAATAAAATTAGTATTACCATGTTTACAGTGATGTTTTTACTTGATTAACCTGTGTTATCAACAATCTCACTGGCATTTTGTCGATTTGACAAGTTTAACTATAGTACACTTGCCTTCTATAGAAATGGACATACACATATATATGTAAGTGCTAGCACATTGATTTTTGCTTAGGTATGTTCTTATTCAAACTCTTACCTACTGCTGAAAACTGCAGGTGGATTTTGTAAGCCTAACAAATATAGATGTTATGATTGCAAAGGATTCAAACTACTGTCGACATACTGTAAATAAACCTGGGGGTGGGGGAGGGGTGTATGTCAATGCACCTGGGGAAAATATTAAAACTGATGTTTGCGCAAAACTAAAGCACCACTAAAGCTGCATTGCCGACCGCTATGCAAATTGCTAATCTGAAGAGAGACGTTAAATTCCACCAAATCCTGCTTAAATATTTTTGTTTATTCTACTTTTTAAGTACCTTATTCATATGTGAAAGGTAATTATTTTCCTGTATGTGTACCACAGGCTATCACCTGCTTTAATCATTCAATGTACTCTCTGGGGGATTGAAGTATTCTGCAGGATAAAGGTTTTATTAATTTTGGAATGAGATCTTGATCCAATATTTTACCTACATGTACATGTATATGCTGCAGAATCAAAAATTTGAGATTTGTCATGATTTGTTGGTGTTACTTTAATTAATTGTAAAGTTAATTTCTATGTTAAAGTTGCTTTTGAGTGGCCAGAAAAAAGGTATGACGGACAATGAACTGACAAAGAGTAGTCATGGTTTACTGTTTTTAAAGGGAACACTCATACAAAAAGTGTCGATAATTACTGTAATTGTAATCATCTGTTGATTGGTAGCATTGGTAGCAAGAAAAAATTAGAAATTAATTTATTTTCCTTCCTGTGGTCGAGGCTCAAATACGTGTATTTAAGATCAAACAAGGGCCTCCTATGTAGCCATGATGATGATAGTTCCCCTATTTTCTGTAACCTGTTACTGCTTCAACCTCTGATAGTACAGATACCATCTTATCTCAATTTTAACAACAGCCATACTGTGTATACACAGAACAAAAAATAACTTTCTGAGGTATCTGTACTTTATGCGAACTACACACATGTAATTGGCAATGAATAGTCTACCGTCACAGAAATAGTGCATGTACTTTCATAGATTACACTTATCCACTCAAGCAACACATTTCAAGCCAAAATTTTATTACAACTGGTGTATACGTTATTAGTGCGAGTCTCGTGAGCTTGAACAGTAGCCAATTATTAACTTCAGCTCAGGAAGACATACTTTTACATAAACATGTGTCAATCGATTTGTCTGCGGTGATACGAGCGTACACTGCATTTAAATAATACAGCTTTTGGTGAGTACTTATTTTTTACAAATGAAGGTGCACTATCGTGGGAAAACTGTTTGAAATGTTCATGTCATTTCACAAGCAAGCCATTTTGCAATTTACAAAATATACATGAACATGCATGCTGGAAAGATAATGTACCAGTGCTATTTTTCTTTTGGACAGTAGATTTCGGTCATGCAAGTTGGAATTTGAAGCTTGAGTCCACCTATTATGACCAAATGGGGGCATCTTTTTTAGCCTCATGACAGCCCCGGCCCTGAATGACAAAGATGAAGTACGAGGTACATGTACAATGTACAAGGTGACTGGGGAGGACTGATGCTCACGATGGTATCAATTATCTGCCATCAAGTGATCCTTCCATTCCCTTCTGGATTTTTTGATGTGGTATGCCTGTACATACAGTTTATGCAGCTTATTAGACATGGAAGCAACATATCTTTATTATTTGGTGGGAGTTTAGCCAGTAATCTGGAGTAAATGACTAAGTGTCCAATATACATGTACACCCACAAACAAAAATAATTGTTAATAGTATGTTTACAGTGTATGACATTGTTATGACTGAAACTTGTAGTAACCATGTGGTATATAGTTAAACTGTACTCGTTTGACACTAATTAAATTTAGATTGTAAAGTGTGTCATTACTGTCATATCCAAATCCTATAGATGTGAATGTGAAAGTCTACAGCACTTAAGTGACTCGAGAACAAATCTTTGCAACTACCGGGTACCCGATTTAATTAATCTTTTCAACTACCCAATTTAATCCACATTTATAGAGATTGTTTGGCCCTCTGATGATGAACTTCTTTAACTTTTTAGCTTAACAAAATGACCAATGACCATCCTGCAGGTAATTTTGTCCCCGATGTCGGACTAATCAAAATTTTAGAAGGCAATCATGTCAACTGGAAGGGCACCAATTAGACTAAAACATATTTTGTTTTTTTTAACAGGTCAAAGGGCTCTCTTTTTTTACAGCAATCTTTAAATATTGTGATTAATTTTGCCTACTGAACTCAAAACAGAAAATGTGTTACAGGTAAAAAGGGCATACTGGTGAAGTTGGCATTGGTGCCCGGTATATTTTGTAAGGCGGGGCATCATGACCAACTTGAAAGGGGCATGTGGCCTCGACGGGTCTTGGTTGCCTCGATAAGCCTTCGTGGCCTCGGTAGCCCCGATGGTTGTTGAGTTATTCATATATGAATTATGATGACACTATACTCCCCGATTCATCAACATGTGATCATATAAGCCTATAAGTCGTCATGTTGAACGTTCATGTAATTATCACACTCGTAATCATATTCCAAATTCCTGTCTTCCCAACAATTTCCCTCAATCGCTCTTCTATTACTTCCATCCGAACCGGCACTTGCGGTTTAAGAAAAAATAAATTCATACCTAAAATCTGATTAACTGATCACTGTGCATTAAATCCGTGTGTGTGTGGGGGGGGGGGGGGGGGGGGGGTTTTTTTGGTGGGATGAAATTTTTATTATTAAAAAAATTTAA
>JAVCKS010070431.1:16205-33449 GCA_032273685.1 Pteraster tesselatus | reverse complement strand
CCTGGGCCATTGGAGGTCCATAGACCTTTTGGTTCATGTGTTCTACATCCGCATAGGGATGATGTAGACAGCACAAAAGGAAATAAACTGAATGAGTTTGACTAAAGTTAGTTGATTCACCAGCAAGCAGAATAACCAAATTCCAACCTCAGTTGTATAAAAAATGTGCAAAAGCCATATTGTGCAAGAGGTGTTTTGTGCATACATACACAGTATACAGGCATGACATCAAATTGCAGGTTATATTAAAAGTGAATAGAAATTTGAAACACACTTCTACACCACTCATTATTTTCATAGGGATCATTTCATATCTTCCCATGGTTTTAGTTTTTCATGACTGTGGCATTAAAAAAATATTCCCAATCTGGTAAAACCTCCCCCAGAAAAAATAAATAATGATTTTAAGACACAGACACAGTAGCCGTTACATTATATTTAGTGTTTACAAATATTACAACGATTACATTTACTGCTTGGAAATCCTGAGAATAGCTTCACACTGTATTATCTACTGTATGTACCAACTAAGTTCGGTCGTATTTCTACTTATAAGAAGGGAATACAATCCTCATTTGAATACAACTCTCTTACGTGTCAGCTGCCATGGAAAGTCTAAAGACACTATCGAAAGGTCCTGGGACACTCCCGGATCAGAGGAAGTCAGGCTTCTGTGAAAGATATATATTTTTTCACTACCTCATTCCGGGGAATGTCCTGTACTTTCTGGGCCAGTTGGCATCCATTGATTCTTCCCAGTCCAAAATACTTTCTGTAGAGACCCAAGGTTCCCAAATTTGAGGTATACAAAAATGTGACCTGTTTCTACGAAACCTGGACAAAGTAGTAGCGATCCATTTTGAATAAACAGTCCGCAAATTAGTGTTAGGGTGGAATTGTTCATTTTCGGAATTTCATAATGACTGTATTCTTTACATATTCATCTATCATCTGAAAAACTTAACTGCATTTTCCTTAAATTTTTTGAGCAGTGTCGTTTGAAAAAGAAACATGAATTAAAACAAAATCTCTGTCTGCAATCACCGTAGAAATTACTGGAAATTACTATTTACAACGAATATAACTTCCCCAATGGACAATTAGGTATGGTCAACGGAAAGCTTGCAATTTAGGGATAGTACGATAATTCCTTCTCAAAGAATTATAGGTGATAATAAAGACTACAAATTATATATCGCTAGAAAGCTGAAGAACTCCTCAATTCAAAACTACAAAATACTAAAAATAAAATTGTTTTGCGACTTTGTCTGGTTTTCATTAGAACAGGTCACAAATGTGTAAGTACCCAGTGTGTCCAAATCTCCTCATCTAGAGAGGGCAGTCTCGATTTGACAAGATTTGTTCTGCATCGCGTCAGGACAAAACAAGTTGCGCTTAAATAACATTAGACCCACTGCGCTTAAATCTGATAGAAAAGGAAGGCCGACCAACTGAGTTGGAGCACGCTTCGATCGAGTAAAAACAGTCAGCCAGAAATTTTGCAAGCACTGCTTTAGCTTTGGACAATCAGGGTATGAGTATCTATTGGAATACCATTTTGTTTCCTATCGTTTTCTTTCTGTTTGTTCTACTTCCACTTTCCTGAAAAAGAAATTGGAAAAAACCCACACACATACTCACATAATCTCCTTTGGATAATCACAAAAAGAGTTTGACAACCTCTACTAAATATATATTTTATATAATTCCTACTTTGTTTATCCCTGCATCTATTAACAGGAGATCTGTAATGGAATTGCTGATTAAAAGCCAATGCAATTTGGTTTGGGACACGGAGCAACAGGATGTATATTGGCTCTGTGTTTTGTTTCCCCCGTCTTTCTCCGTCTTTTGTTGTTGATATTTTAGTTGACAAATTTGTTTTTCGGAGGAGGGCTTGCCTATAGAACAAGGTGCTCGCTCTTTAAGACAAGACTATTGATGACCCACCCCTCAGGACATCCGTCTCAGGAGTGTTTACCAGTCGCCATGGAAACTGTGACGATGTTGACGATGTTGTTGCCTGTTTGCACAGGCTGTGTGGAATATTGTTCCGATGGCCAATCCTCATCCAGGGTTGCAGGCGAGAGAAGAAAAAAATCCTAAAAACAATCTTGGCAGCAACCTCCACATTGGTACGGTGAGATGTGGAATTAGCGGAGTGACGAGAACATTGACTACTTAACGAACACATCAATGTCTATCATGATGAAATATTGTGGCCATCAGTGCGCCAGTCCTGTAAATAGTCTGACGTTTAATTCCAAGAAGATGAAGTCACACTCGCTTCACATGTGTCCCTGGTCACTCTGCAGGAACCATTGTATAGTAAATTGATATCACACATCCTAAAAAATGCTCGCATGTATATATATATATATATACACATATACATATATATATACATATATACGTATATATGTGAATTCTACCCTTTTGTAAACGTTACGGATGCAGATTGATCCTCATTTTGATTTCTTGAGAAAATCTTTGAGAAGTTTTTGATAAATGTCCGAGCGCAAGAACCGGGGATACGAGTCCTTCTCCATCAGGGCCTCAATGCGCTTTTGGGCGTGCTCAAATGTGGTCTCGTCCGGGTGATTCACATTGGCCGTGGTTTCTAGCCTTGTCCTTGAGTCCAAGTTGACCTAATGGGGGTTCAAAAGACACAGAGACGATAAAGGCTTACTGTGGAGGTACGCGAGTCCCTCGCCTAATTTTGTGGAAGCTTGAAACTGTTTCTATAAAATTGATATTGATTCTGAAATGCTGTAATCTTGGAGAAAATGACCCCCGCCCCCGCCCCCTCCCACAAATAAAACAACATCAGCTTAATTAGATTACAATAATCAACATTATTACAATCTGACCGTTCAAAAATATCACTGAGAAAATAGAAGTCGAAGCAGTTTTCACAGGTGCACTTGAAGAGTGTATTAAAAAAATTACACAATTGGAATTAATGTAATTTAAAAATCCTATCCTATGTGACCCGCTGCGCAAGCTTCAAATTTATTATCGGGAGATACATTAAAATGTGCACATTCATCATTTCCAAATTTACTTTCGTGAAAAAGCCCTTTTAACATTAAAGGGTAGCTGTCAATGTGTTGATTTTGTACTTTTGTTTGTATATATCATGAATAAAAAGTGTATTTTGGTGTTTCGACTAATTTTGTTGGGTTTGAAATTGTTACCACAGTGCGCGGTGGTGCTGTTCGTCGCTGAAACCTACATGTACGTGACCTCGGGAGAATAGAAACACGCATGTGTCGTGTACCTATACAATTTGGAAAAGGTAATGCAAGCTGCCTTCCCGAGGTGACATCACGATCGCTTCCACAATTACTTAGATAATGTTTAAAACACATTTACGCTTAACCCAAAAAAGAGAAAGTAACATAATATTTGTTTACACATCGTTTTATTGTTTAGACCAATAAAAAATGTATTACAGCTACCCTTTAACAAATGAAATTGAGTGAACGAACTAAAAAAAAAAGAAATCTTTTTCATCTTTATTTATCAATATCGATACTTTGAATACATATATAAAAGTTTTGATATAATTGAGGCTAAAACCAAGATTAAAACTTTTTTTTACGGTTTTTCACTTTTTCCACATAAAACAGCCTGTAACGTCTTAGAGCATACATGTAGCGTAACATAAAAAAACTCTTTCGATGAGCGGGTCACATCTATCACCATCAAAGGCATTATAAAAAGACAAAGGATTGTGAAACTTGCCTCTCTTGGTGCCTGTATCGTAACATAATCCTCAAAGATCTTTTGTGCCCGAATTGCCAGGATGCCAGAGTTTAACATCTTGTACTCCTCACAGGCTAGCCAAAATTCAATGTTTTCATCGCTGAACTCTGTTTGGAGGAACTTCCGGAAGGCTTCAAGGCCAGCTGGGTGGGTAAAAAAGATCCAAATACACACATATCAATTACAGTTTCGTGGGAAGTGACAACAAACAATATCTTCCTTGGGTTGTAGAAGTTGTAGTTGCTTGTGCAGCAAATAACAAACGAGGACTATGACTACACTTAATGTACAAATACAAATATTGTACCTTGTACACAAAAATATCCAAATAATGCAAATGACATGGAATCCTATGCAGTGCATTTACATATAGACACACACACACATTTCATCTAGACAGGTCCTAATTTTACAGAATACAGTAAAATACAGCAACTATTAAAACCCCCTAAAGTTGGAGTGTAACATCCGATATGATGATAAGTTACTTTTGTGGTTCCATGCCATCTAAACCTTGCAAAGGACAGATTGTGAGTTAAAAAAACAAGTACATTAGTCCTGACATTTACGGATTGCTGGCTCAAAATGATTTAGAGAAAGTTAAACAAAAAACATCTTTAAAAACCACTACGAGGGCATTGCAAAGACAGCTCTCCCTCTAGTTTAAACAAACTTCATTCCAAAGAGAAGAAAAGACAGAACGAGAAGAAAAAAATACACACACACCAACAAATAATCAGAGACACTTTTCTGCAGCCATCCGGCTCCACTAGATTATCGCAGACAGATAATTTAACTTTACAGTTTCCATTACGGATGCCATCACCGGCATAATTGTACACCATCAGAGTACACAGACCTCCCCTGTATCAACTCGATTTCTCTCCTGTCCCAGTCGGACCAATCCCTTCGGAGCAAATGTAACTGTATATTTGAAATGTAACCATGTTGACATTAGTGCTGTTGATTTAGAAAATGTGTAACTGGAGAATAACATGCACATATATACATGTGTGTGTGTGTTTTTATACCGATCGAAGGGTTCTTGTACTAATGGTATTGTGTCTCCAGGCTATGCATGTTATGCAAGCTTGTTTTATTGTGAGTCGATCTCCATGCAACTTTTAATTCCTGGGGATTTTTAACATGGACTTTAAAGTGGTTCTATCAGTATAATATTTAAGCACAGATTTGAGCATCTATTTCTCAACTTTTACCCTTTTCAAAGCCACTCACCCAAAGATCTGGCAGTGATGTAAACAGCCCTAAGGATGTGCAATCAGCATCTACATGTAGGTCAGTTGAGTTGATTGCTTGCTTGCCCAACAACAGGAGTGACAAACCACCGGCCACCCAAACACTTCATCACAACAACAACTTTAGAGTGAATGCCCGATTTTAACTCATACAATGTAGCCTAAAAAGAGAGTGATAATGACTTGGACTCAAGTCCGACTTGACATGATGACATTACATGCAATCAACACCGTTAGGTGTATATGTTTTGTGGAGACAATTAGGAGTCGTTTTGTCCTGTTGGTGTATATTATGAGATATGTGCAATAAATTTCTTGATAAAAAAACCTATAGTGACTTTGTTTGTTCATTAACTTGCCTATTTGGGGATATTTACTATGTTTACTATTTGGAAACTGCTTCCAATTGAAAACAAAAAATGACTTGTGACTAAGCAAACGATTAGTACAGGAAATGAAATGGGTTGCTGGTTGACTGACTATACAATGTTTAGGCCTACAACTGAAGATAAACCATACTAGTCCAAAATGCAATTTAGAAATTTAATCACACAACAACAATTATACGGTGGTAAATTTCCCTGAATCTTAACAAACTTATTTCCTCGCTATTCACTGCAACAGTTCATTTTCTTGCTACGACACTTAATCAGATTAAAGATAATCCTTTCCGGCAAACCGCAACATTTGAAAGGATAGGTTTTGCCTTAAACCGACCACATTGCCCCTGTATACTGCAGGAGCCATTGTGTGTTTAGCGGGCCTGAGTGCCTGTAGGAAACTAAAGAGAGATGGCAAAGACTATTTTTAACATTACTTTAGTTTCTAAATGTCATTTGGTTTACTAAACCGGAACTGTTATGATTAAACATAAATGACCCTAACTAATTGAGTGTATGAGCCGAATGTCTAAAATATACAATGGAAATATAACTGGAAAGGCAAGACTAGACCAGCAAAACCTATATTGAGCTCTATGTAGCTACATGTAGATGTAGATGTCAAAGTAATTAGTATAGTATATTGGACGTTGTTGGGATTTTTGCTGCTGGTTATAATGCACAATGCTTGTCTCAAAGCGGCTTCATATTATGCCACTGGTCATCTGGATATGATCGTTATTGCCACTGGTCGTCTGGTTGTCTGATCGTCAGAATTTGAGCAGTTAGGGATCAGCAGGATCTAACCTAAAACATGACACTTTGCAACTAAAACTGCACATGCGCCGAAGACTGCTGAGCAATCAGCTAAAAAATGCACATGATGGTTGAACCGGTAAAGCAAATAAAACTATCGCACAGAATTTGCAAGAAAATGAAACAAATCAATTGACAGGAAAAATAGATGTACAGTATACACAGAAATATTTCCAAATCTACGATGTGCTTCGAACATAAACTTAGTTTGGAATATTGTTGGTATCCTCAAATCACTTTGTGTATGTGCACAAACCTCTATAAATTCATTTATGAATATGCTAAATTATACTGGTAATTCCAAAGTGGAAAGCATGCTTGTATTATCACTGTATACATTACAAAGAACTTCAGATTATTACCCCTCTGGTCGTGGGACATAAGGTAGGAATTTCCGAAGTTTCAGAATAATGGCAATATCTAATGTTTACCTTCACATATATAGACGTGGCTGATGTGACAAATATGATAAAGTATCTCACTCAAGGGCGCAAGCAACGCTGGGCAAACAATTTTTTTTACAAGGAGTTTGGCAACACTACACAGGTTGAGAGTGCTATTTCTATCGAAATTCGTGTATATCATACACAAAACGTGTGAGAAATGATTTACAGTAACACATACATGTACAACACCGTATATCTACCAAAGCTATCAAAAGTGACAAATTTGAACCTGGCAGATGCAAGACTGATAATCACATATAACCACTCAAGGAAAAGGACTACAATTTAACAGAGGAGTCAATTTGTATGAGGAGATTCGGGTGCACAATAAGTGTCTGTCCAGTCACATCCTAAAGGTTACAACAACATTCAACTTCTCAGTGGAGTTGGTTAATGTCAAATGACCTTTATCTATTGCCGGCTTCAAGCCACGCTCGCTAGAATACATAATATCTTAGATTCCAGGCGAGCCTTAAAGGTGAATTTACTTTAGTTTACGTTCAACCCTTTCGACTATTAACCAGACAAGAAAAGTGGGGGGGGGGGGAGAAGGGGGGAGAGAGAGAGAGAGAAAGAGAGAAAGAGAAAGAGAAAGAAAGAGAAAGAGAGGGAAAGAGAGAGAAAGAGAGAAAGGGAGAGAGGGAGGGAGAGGGAGAGGGAGAGGGAGAGGGAGAGGGAGAGGGAGAGGGAGAGGGAGAGGGACAAGGAGAGGGAGAGTGGGAGAGGAGGGGAGAGAGTGAACAGAGCAAGACTTTGCAGTGTATTTTTTCCTCTTCATATTGGCATAGCTGAGCAACAGGAGAAAAAGGAAAGAGTGTAAGGTTGCATAACAAGATTTTGTATATTTTTTTGGCCATTTATTTATAACAATTGGTGAGCATATCAAAGCAGTGCGTTCGTTATACAGACATCAATCACAATTTTGTCTATTGATATTTTTCAGGATTCCAGACTGTTTGATTGATATATAAATGTATCATCAATCATGAAAATTGACTCATCAATATTTTATATAGAATGGCTGTTTCCATTTTGTTGGAAAGAGTTAACAATTTCTAAGGGAGAATAAATGGGTCTTATAGGAGCCTAGTTGGGAAACAAGTCTTTTACTTGTTCGGATCCTCAGAGAGAAGACGTGTGAGACAAACAGGAATCACAGGCAAAAGAAGTACCGGTAGTTTTAAATGTGGGGAAACAGCCTAACACTGTGGGGGGAAAAGTACCCACAGTGTTAGGCAGGGACTGAAAACACAATTTACATGTTGGCACTATCAATATTTGAACTCTCCAACCTACAAGGGAGAAGGCACCCGCAAAATGAATGTATTTATGTGAAGAATCGCATCTCCGTTACACTAGTTAGCCATTGCCCCAAAGAGTCATACATAATTACAAGCACTACATCTATAGTAGGTTGACTGCACAAGAGGATTAATCAATGAAATATTCACCACTTCTTGGTAACGGCAACACCTCTGCGTGAATGCCCTTTGCTTATAATATTCATGTAATGTCTGGCAAAAGAAATAATACGTTAGCTTCCACGTACCCCATCTAAACTACTCATGCAGACTCAAAATCATTTTGGTGCAAAATGATTTTGACACTGTAAGCAAAACGTATTGGAAAAATCATACACTGAAGGTGAAAATGCAATAAAAATAATGGCAACAACCATTGCAATATCACAAATATTTTTTATCTCACACCAAAGGGGAAGTTAATGTATTAGAATCCCACTTTTTGTGTATAAAATACAGCTCTGAAATGTCTAATTTGTACTCAGGTGGAAGGTGATTTAAAATTGTCAATATTACGAGTCAGGTTATACATAGAGTACTACATGTACTTTTCACCCACCTCTAACACCTTACAAAGGAGTACTTTTTGGAGTGCTGTGCAACAATACCACGAGCAAGAAACAGTGTGTATGCATCTAGTAGAATTACTTTTACAACACTCAAGTACAACTTTGTTGGGAAGAGTGGGGAAGAGGTGGAAAGGGTGGGGAAGAGGTGGAAAGGGTGGGGAAGAGGTGGAAAGGGTGGGGAAGAGGTGAAAAGGGTGGGGAAGAGGTGAAAAGGGTGGGGAAGAGGTGAAAAGGGTGGGGAAGAGGTGGAAAGGGTGGGGAAGAGGTGGAAAGGGTGGGGAAGAGGTGGAAAGGGTAGGAGAGGAGGGGGTGGAAAGGGTGGAGGAAGAGGAATGAAAAGAGTAGGGGAGGGATGAAAAGAGTAGGGGAGGGGTGAAAGCGGGTTGAGAGGGGGGGGAGGGGGTGGAGAAGGGGGTGGAGAAGGGGGGAGGGAGATGGGGGTGGAGAGTAGTTGGTAGGTATGACAGTAAAAATATGTTTTAATTTGGATAACCCCTAATTAGCACCTGTATTAGCATACCCACAACAAAAACACAGCAATATTGCAAGCAAATGTAGGATGGATTACAAACTACACTGAATAGTGAACAGTAAGAGATTTAACTGTGAGAATCAACACGGTTAGGGCAAGAACCAAGGGCTGATAGTAAGAGGTTGTGAGAGTCTTTCACCCATTGTTTAATAGCCATTTATGTACAGTAAAACCTGTGTGAACAGCCATCTTGATAAAGCAGTCACATGACTCATGCCCCTCCCCCTTGCTATAGAGTTTCTCAACTTTTTGACCAGTATAATCCAGCTACGGTGTTACCCACACTAACGATGGTAGTAACAATGATCCCTGGCCCAATAATAATCTTTTCAATTTCACCAAATTCTGACCATCACTTTACTGTGATAACTACTAGTGTAAGAGTTCAGTCAATGGTCTACTTTCCCCACATCATTTCATTGCCTTCGTATTATTTTTAAACCTGTCGTCAGATTAAAACCAACAACCAAACCATTGGCCTTATCAATTAGATCAACACAGCCTGTCCCATTGAGAGGACGAACCAATGACACAGCCAAGATAAGTTAATTAATTGATTAATCAATGATAAATGGCACACAAGGCCATGAAAAGAAACAAGAAAACGAAAGAGCTGATCAGTAGTAGAGTTTCTAGAGAAAAAAACCACAGATACTTTTTTTATACATGTACTTGAGCATAATATTTTGTCATGATATTAGCATTATAATTAAAAGCTTTTTGAAGGGCCCTATTGTCAGGAAGAATAGGAGGTTAGGTGGCGCAGTGTTTACTTTTCCCACCTTCACCTCTGTTGGTCCTGTTGCCTATTACATGTGAACTGGGTTTTCGATTCCTGCCTTACCTCGTGGGTATTCCCCAGTTATAGGGCTTTCCTCCCACCATTCAAACCGTAACTTCGTTCCCTCACGATACATATCCTTGTGGTGAGTGAGCGATACGATCTAGCGAGCGCTGCACCTTGTGGTGGAGCAAAGCCAGGTTAGTATGAGCCCACGATGCAAGACTGTAGTGGTGCATTAAAAACTGTATCAACAAGCTTCAATTGCAGCATACGAAAGAAGACTTACATGTAGGGAAGAATGGAATGCCCTTATACTGCACGGATTTGCGACTTGAATTCAGACCGGGAACGGCTAAAACCACAATCGCTCATTTGAGTTGGGGTATTTTTATAACTCAGCAAGATAAACAAGCAACTTTCCAATGATGATTAAATGACATGTAACTAATCGCTTCGTTACCATCACCCTATCACACAATAAAATTCATGGTGCCAGAAAATATAAATAATACCATATTTCCAGGCAATGAGATGTTGGATCAGGAAACCGGGGTACTTGTACATGCTAATTCCAAGCACACAAACTAGTATGATGCACCTTGCACTCAACCAAGCTTGAATGACTATCTCAATTCCGATTCAGTCTTCCATGTTGTGGGAGGTGTTTCTTGTTTAGGGGGATGGGGGATGGGGGATGGGGGGGTGGGGGGGTGAGTGAGAACTTTCTTTAATAATGGCAACATCATCCCCCCAGGTTCTCTTTCTTTTCCCCTGCGGTCTGACAATTCTTATTTCTTCTGTCATTCACTGTCCTTCAGAGGAACCAGCCAATTATTGATCGGGAGGGCGAATCTTGAATTGGACCTATCCGAACGTAAACAAGCAAGTTGGAATGCGCTCAATCGCAACAAACATGAATTAGATTTGTTGGGGGAGATGTGCAATTTATTGCATAGTGGATCGGATGCAAACGATTTTCCTTATTAAGAACAACTTTTGGTTCATTACTACAAAAAGAACTCAGTGCTGCCCAAATGAGTGGCTATTTTGGATGAACGTAGATGATTCCATCAAATAGTTACGAGTAATATTTCTTTTCTTTTTTTAAATCTCCTGAGGCATCTGAAGTTGTGAATTAGGGCCAGCCCAAATTGGCTTTTATAAACAAATCACCAGCAAATGTTTATCTTGATGAAAAGATGACCATCATTAAAGTTGGATGCTACTACCCCCAAATAATTCATTTCTAACAGTACGCACTGTGCAAAATAATACACTTTCCGAACCGAATTCTTTGAAAGCAAACCGGCAATACAAGTTCACCATCGGCCACCCACTATGAAATCCCCACAAGTGAAATTCTATCACCAAGGGTGGTTAAAAGTGTATTTTATACATCATGAATCCAATCGACCTCTCTAAGGCCTTCCATGATCCAGCTGTTCAGCTGATTTGTTAATTTCTTAAGGCTGAGGAATAATTAGTAGCTAATATAAATTATGTTAACAATTATTTACTTTTCGCAATCTATAATTTTGGCTAGCTAAAATAGAGGGGGTGCCTTCGACATTTAGGCGTCATCCTAAGATCTTTTTCATTCAAATATTTAAATCCTGTCGACTAAACTACACTGCTATTGCTGCTGCAACTGCTATTGCTACTGCTGCTGCAACTGCTATTGCTGCTGCTATTGTTGTTGTTGCTGCTATTGCTGCTGCGAAAAAATGCAGAGCGAAAACGCAGTACTGATGAAAAAGTAATGTACCACTATGCCACCTGTCCCCACAAAATTATTACTAGTACCAGAAATACAATCAAACAAATAAATATTTGTATACATGTAATGTGTGTAAATATTCCAGTGAAATTATTCATTAAAACTAGTAAGACTGGGATAAACATAGGATGCCTTTCTCATAGGCCAAGTTCTATCCTTATTAACTTAAATGAACAATTTCACTGGAATATCTATTGATTTGATTGTACATGCACAAAAAGTGGTGCAGTAAAGGTTAAATAGACAACTCAAACTGTTACATTACAAATAGCTTACTAGACAATATAAATATAAACAAAATAAATTCAGCTAATGAAATAAATTCAACTGATGTGAAACGAAGAGAATATACATGTATGATGTAAGTACTCACTCTTGTCATGGAGAAGGTTCTCAAAGCAATCGGACCATTTTCTGACGTCGGTCTCGGCGTAGTCTTGCACCGGCGACGATTTCTCACAGTCCAACTTATCGGCCGAGTCTCGTAGCGAACTGTCCGTGTGCCGTCTCCGCAGAAACCTCATCTTGTCCTTTAAATCCCTGGCACTGTCAGTCAAAGAGGGAACAAATTTAAGCATGTGAATGGGATGGTTGTTTCGACTAGGAAGTCCAAAATTTATTTCGTATTGAGAAAAAGAATCGGCAGCCAGTTTATGAAGCGGTTACCTCACAGCCAGCCAAGAATGGAGGAGGTTCTTTCCAGACATGCACGGGGAAGAAATACAAAACTACCAAACAATTTTGACAGTTATCCGTTCACTTTGTCAGCACATTAGTGTTCTGGTGTCACAATTCAAAAGCAGCCAAATCCTGCCGATCTGCTAGCAAAAAATATTATTGGGGGAGGGTGGGGATGGCTGGTCGATTTATGAATGCCGGTCACGATAGACAGTCCATGAGTAGCTGTAGAACACTGCAAGGTTTCCTCAACAAGTACGTCTGTGTGTGTGTGCATGTGAGAGAGATCTGAAATTAAGATGCAAAGGGTTGCAACTCTTCACAGCGGCGCCAGCAGTACGGTACTCCCTTTGCACTGCATGAAACAAGAGATGGGATATTCTATATTCTAGAACATCACATTAGCGTAGACACGTGCTTACATGTACATGGGACATACAGGACGTGTGCGTGTGTGCAAGATTATTTCTGTGTGTCTGTATGTGTGTAGTGTGGTGGTGTGTGTGGTGTGTGTTTATGTGTGTTGTGGTGTGTGCAGTGGTGTGTGGGGTGTGTGTGATTGTTTTTACATGCACCGACTTGGGGTACTAGTAAAAGGGTAATACAAAGAGTATAATGGTACCCCACAAGTCGGCTTTAGAAATATTGGTACCCCACAAGGTAATTTCTAAAGAAAGAACTATGGAAATTGAAGAAATAGTTACAATGTTTACAATAGGTGGAACAATGCAGTGCCCTATAAGTTTCTACTGCATGCATTATTGGGTCTAAGGAACCAAGGAGCGTGTGTGTGTGTGTGTGTGTGTGCGAGCGTGTGTGTGTGCGCATCAGTAGGTACATACATACATACATACATACATACACACATACATACATGTACATGAATATATATCACAATTAGGCACATACTATCTTAAATCGATATCAACATTTGAAAAAGTGCTTGTATGCCAAGTCAACAAGTTTAGTCTACATTAAAATGTGAGATATATTTTAATAATTATTTTTATAAATCATTTCAGAGCATTTTTTTTTTAGCTAGTGACGTAGGCTCAGCTGCTGCTTTTGGTCATTGAATATTTCCGTACTCCTTGCCATCGTTCATGTTGTTATTAAGCAATTTCAATACAGTTCTATTTGCTAAAAGGTCCTATTGTTAATTGAGAGTGTGCGCAGTGCAATCTTCAGGCAGTTTAGGCAGGTGGAGATGCGTAATTGTGTGAGCTCAATGGTGTGGCCGGTAATTCAAAGTAGAATTGGGCTTAGCGGCATCATTACTTGTAGATTTTTAATAATTGGTAATGGGTCATTATTTGTTTAAATGGTGGCTGATGCGGCTATACAAGCGATGGTTTTTCCTCTCCTGATAGATAGTATCCCCCCTAATTTTGAACTAATTATTATTTAAACTTGATTGCCCTTACACTAACTCCAATGTTTCCCCTAGGTCTCCAGTGCTCTTGTGCAACATATAGAGCTACACTCAGCCTGACTGCTTGCAAAATAAACGGTTCCTAAGAGAGAGGGGGTGTGTAGTTGATGTGTCTGATTAGTGTCTCATTATAAAACTACTGGCTCCCTAGCGATGTTGGCCAAATGGCAAAGGAGTAATGACGGCATTGTAAAGTGCTCATTAGGTTTAACCTTTTTACTACCAGATTATTTTAGGAATAAGGATAGTGAGAACCGGCTATTTGTGTACAATGCAAGCAACATTGACTGGTATGCATCAGCATTTATTTTCTATATTTTAGTCGTCCAATGGCATTGAAAGGTTATTTTACATTTTTACATTTACATTTAATTTATTTTCCGGGAAAACATACATAAACATATATTTATACAATAAAAACAAGCACAAAGATGACCAACAAAAACCTTCACATAAAAACCAGACAGCGCCCGATGGATTGACAAAAGAAACAGAGTTACTTTCGAGGGACTCTCCACACTGAATGGTCTTACAAAGATTAAATGAAAAATTAAATTAGTGTATAATTGCATAGATGTAGATATATATGACTGAATAAAGTAAATAAAATTTTAGGATATGCAAAATTACAGTAATAAATTAATACTTGAAATACTTGAAATACATGTACTTCAAATATACAATAGAAATCATATAAAAATCATCGTTTTTGACAAGAGCCTTCTCGTGACTCTCTATGTGAATTTGATAGATTCTCTGCCATTTCTGTCTCTAATGTGCTTGACCCTAGGTGAAAACCAGATTCCCAGGCCTTGGACCCACGTACATTCTACGTAACACAATGTGGGAATGAATTACCTCGGTAAAAATATACCCATCCTCTAAATGTCGATATCATCCGAGACCTAAAGATTGTTTGTAAAAGAATTATATTAAAAAATGGGTCTTACTCTAGTTCTAGCTTTCATTGACCCAAATTTGTGTTCGTAGCAGACTCTTATCCACTCATGGTGTATGTTCAGCAGGATGCCAGTGCGAGGCAAGTAGTATTAATGGAACACTGTATGTGGGTTCTTATTTTATTGACCTTATTTTATTTAGAGGCCAATAAAAGTGTGACATTCAAAAACAGCATTATTTCTGATATCAAATCTTTTTTTATGCTCCTATGAAATTCCATGACCTTGTAGATGCATACAAAATGCATCAAGTGTAATTCATTGTTTTAATTTACAATTCACACTGTAACGGGACACCAAGTTCCTAGCCAAAGGCATGTAAATAAAATGTGCTTTTTTGTGCTATTGTCTTATCAACACATTATACTAAGCAATCATCCCATTGTCAATGACCACCATGTAAATCATAACTGTAGAGTTTGCTGTTGTTAAAGCATGTACACAACAATAATGGTAAAAGCTATACTGGCAGATACACAAGGACCGCACTTTCTACATTTCCTACACGATGCTAGTCATGTGGACAATAATTTCCCCACCTGCACTACATCGTCAAGGGTTATGTTTTGTATAGACAATCATGTTGTACATGTATGGGAAAAACAGACATCTTCAAATCGGTTACCCCACTGTACCACATTTATGCACGTCCTAACAATAATAAAGATTTTCTATCCTCTCTATTCGTAAACCCCCCCTCCCCAAACACTTTCCTTGAAATCTCTGTATCTACAGAGCTTCTTCTTCCCTGCTTTGATCATAAACATCCATGGTACACGCTAGCCAAAACAAATTGCAACAATTGAAAATCACCTATTCATTGTAGTACGTGCCCTGCGTCATATATTCCGCCAGTAGCATGTGCACCTACCGCAGTTTGCAATCAGATCACGGCCAATCGTGCAAACAGTACAAACACATAGTTGATTCTTTCCTGGAACCTACAAAGTGCACCATGCTCCTCTACCATCAGAACTGGAGTCACGTTATTTACCCACGGGTACGTCTCCACTTGCAAACACGGCGTCGCTTCAAGAAGCCATGACAGAGCTACTAGCTGGGTTATAAACCAACAAACACTCCTATCTTCAAGCTACCCGATTCAATTCCGGTCAGTGGGAGAGAGAGAGAAAGAGAGTCGGTGTCATAGTTCAACCTGCATGCACAACAGAGTGGTCACACTGTACTGAAAACAAGTTCAGAAGATAACATCTCAAAACTATAGTGTCCCTCCCAAAGTTCCACTCTGAGTGCCGTAGATTTCCAACGGTTTAATGATTTGCAGGGTATTTTTCTTTTCCATCTGTCTCGAATGAGAAACAGAGTCTTGACTGTTCTGGAGGAGTCAGTGGTCTCAGAGTCTGTGATGGATATGCCTCGTTCGAATTAACTACCCATCTCATAATGTGTGTGATAAAAATAACATTCTCATCTGCAGCTGTTTTAATGCCTAAACCAATGGTGTGTCATCAGATTCGAACAACCGGCCCAAACTTGCCATAAACACAAGAGCAATCGTACCACTCATTTGCCACAGTGGCCTAGCGGTGAGCGCATCATATCGCTCATATAGTAGATCTAGGTTTCGAGTCCTACAATAATTATTGAGGTTCTGGGCAATTTACCCAAAAGTGCCTCTCTCTCCAGGTGTAACTGGTGCCCCAGCAAGAGTAGAATCCCATCCAGGAGGAGTAATATCTCTCAGTTGCTTCATGCTAAGGCAACTGGAGTTAAACACCGGGCTGATGAGCCACTGAGCTACTTTTGTCCAATGGTCTTCGACCAATTTCCAAACCAACAGCCACAAAAAACCGCTGATACATGGATTGCCTTTACGTGGAAATTCTGTTATCAGATCGGTATTCAATGCCGCACCAAGTATTGGTGATTGATACCAGTGACAGCATAACACCTTCTTCAAATTGAGGATTGAAAACAGATGACTCAATTTCATTGCCGGCTGGTTTTATTTGGATTTTAATAATGCAAACTAATTATGAGCCTCATATTTTCTAATGATCTGTTTTTGTATTCATGTTATAATGGTTTTCAACCATTTTACTTTCTCTGTGATGGCCACCACAAACTTTGGCATTTTTTATGAAATGTTTGCATACTGAAATACAAAACGACATTTAACTTAAAATTAAGCAGAAGCCACTGTTAAAAGTTAATAAACTGGAGCCCCTGCTTGTTGTTCTAATTAAACAAGATATGAAATTACACCTTCAGAAAACACCAAATCATAATTTTAATCATTTCATGTGCCGTTAATCCACAAATACGTAACGTAATAAAGTGAATATTAAGTTTTTCGAATAGTATCCAATCAAACAATCCCTATCTCGAGATAGGGATTCCTACATTCATTATTCTAAAGAGAGATACACAGCTGCAGAGTGGCATATTTTCATCAACAGATTTTGATAATTTTCATCTCATAGGAAAAAGCATTAAAATTGAGATACATGTAGCAATAAATGCATATACTGTATGTACATGTACTAATATTTGTTACGTCATAATAAAAAAGTATAGTCACATGA
>JAVCKS010070320.1:0-16476 GCA_032273685.1 Pteraster tesselatus | reverse complement strand
GTGAGGCCACTAAAGATGTCTATGCTCCTGAACTTACCCAGGAGGCCATGTTGGTTCTCAGTTAGACGTAACCTGACTGACCACTGTGGGGCTTGTGACGGGTCCAGATCACTAGCAATAATTACAAATGTACCAGTCAGCCATACAGAGTATTTGTTAAGCTTCAGAATTTCGCATTTATACACAAAAGTACGAATAGTTACATTCCTAGAAAATCAGCTCTTTCTAGCTGCCTGAATAGTTGGGATATTTAACCAAGCATTTGAATGGCTGACTGTAGAACATCTGTGACTGGCTCCACAAAAATGGGTATTATGGGACAAAATAAAAAAATGTACATACACAGCTGAATTGGTTATATGGGTTATAATTGGTTATATGTGCTGGAAAAGCCATGCTTTATCATCATTACATTGTTACAAAGTCAAATCAAAAACATTCTACCGATTTTTAATGCACAAACTACTAGTAGTTATCATATACTACTCAGGTTTAGACCTAAACCAATTAGTACATGTTTGAAAGCAACAACAGGCACAACAAAAAATACATGGTTTAAAATGTGTTAAAATAAACAAGTAGGGTTCATGTAAAAACTTACGAGTACACATCATTATCAATGACCGTATTCTCTGCCTGCGAAGGCCAGGTGGCTGACAGGTGCAGCTCATTGATGGGATCTACTACTGCACCAAAGGGAAGTGCCTTCAGGCCAGGATAGCCCACTTCTTCACCATGGGGAGTGTCCAGATCTAGTTTATAATATTGGAATATTATTGTACATAATATGTTAAGAGATGAGAAAAGGGAAGGAATATGAAAAAGTGGTGGTTGATTACTAAATTCACCTAGTCACTCTTGGGGCACAATTCACAATTTCTTTGTCTACCCAAGATTCCTGGAGCCTTCCCTGGAATTGACTTGACATGGAGGTGAGATCAGTAAGTGGGAACAGGTGGTGATGAACTAATAAATGTTCACTTTTCTTCTGTGTCTTACCAGGTGGTTGTAATGACCAAGAATACTGTGTCCAATCTTGAAGGATGTATGTGAATCTGATAGAAGCCTTGACAGGAGGGAATGGCGATACAGGTGTGGCCTATGGAAAACATATACCCAAATTCCATATATTCCGTTGCAATGAAATCTACAATGTAAGGTATGTTGTTCATAATCATAATACATTGAGTGAGGTACGAGAATTCTTGAATACAGGGACTGCTGTCTAGGTCAAACGTTTATAGCAAAACTATGATGCTATTAGATTTTAGTACTTTGTTAAGAAATGCCTAAAAACTGCATTAATACCTGAAATTTTGGCATAAACCAACAATAGAAACAATCAGTTATCAACGTTTATGCACCAATATAATACCGATATAATAATATGAATGTAAACATGTTGGTAAACTTTGGAATTTGGTAAACTTTAGAATTAGATCCGTATCTTACAATTTTGGACTTGAAGATGTTGAGGAGTCCTTCCATATGGCTGTACTGATGTGGTATCCTCTTAAGATGTACCATGTCATATGTAGTCCGTACCCCAGGAGCCTCACAGATACCAGTATACATGCGACGCCACTTCTGCTGAATCTGAGCAAAGATTGGAAGGAGGCTGGACAAGGGGCAAGTATTGACTCACTGTCAGTCTTGCATGTCAAACGTACATAACAGATATACTTCCAGTTTTTATAGGACTATCAAATTGGAAAAATGGATATAATAATAGTATTTGGTGTAAAAGTCAAAATGATTAATTGTGTAAAATGATTCAAGTATACTCAACATGTCATTTTCTTGACCTACAATCACATGAAAGGTTTTCTTATAGTGTTTTTCAGAAATAGCCAAATCTCAATTAATTCCTGCTCTTTTACAAGCTCTGTCAGGTATACTGACTGCTAGGTCTACTAGGTTTAGTAACACCATCCTTGGACGAATATTAACTGTACTAAAGAAGAAATAGCCAGTTCCTACCAGTTGGTGTTGTTAACAGCAACTGCCATCGAGCTAAGCAGAAGGTTGATCTTGCTCTCTGACAGAACAGCATCACTGTTAGCAACTGGTGTCAAAACTACAAAATGGCGCAGTCCATACCTGTCAAGTACAACTGATTGGTTATTACACTGGCTACAATAACAGAATACTAACAGTAAACATTTAGATCCTGATATACCCACACTAGACTACAGTGAAAGACAGTAAGAAAAATTATGGCTGATCACATCTTTTTGTCCTTACCATCTTGAAATGCAGTGCGCTCTTGGAGGAAAGTCATTCTCCATTAGTAGCATATCTTCCATAGCTTGGGGAAGGGAATCTGAAATGTGTATGTTCCAGAACTCAGTTGTAGTGAATGGAGAGCGAACACTGTATAAACCTTATTTTAGCCATAACTTTACAGTAATACAGTATCCCTTGTTATGTTGGTAAATGCACCAACCAATACTATCAGCGTACACATTAAAAACAATTCTTTAAATTATAATGTAAATTAATTTCTAAAATAGAAAATACATCAATGATTATTAGGTTAACAGGCGGTACATTTGTGCCAAGAACATTGTCACAAATCACACCCCAGTCTAGTGGAAAGATCCAAATACATGTCGTCAGTAACACTGAGGGTTACACTATATACTACATCATTACTAGTTTAACTTGAACTCACCTTCACTCTCCTGCGGAGTGCCTACTTGTATTTCAGCTATGGTTGCTGCATCTTGCTTGAGGCGATTTTCAGTCACAGTGAAACAAACAGTAGCAAAATTGATAGGCTCAGAGCGTTCTTCCCATTTTCCTTCAGAGAACTCACCCTAGATAGCAGAATGTTGTGGTTAAAAGTAATGTTATATTGTCAGTTGTTTTGACAAATGACATGAACGTAGATAGTACCGTACTTGATTCTTCAGTATTCAGTTTAGGAGCAACTTCAGAATTACCTGTCCACAACCTCCCTTAAAAATAAAAAACTGTTGTACTCAACCTTCACTTCACAATGATGTTAATTACAAGGGTACCAGACTAGTCTTAAAATATTAAGTGGACAGGTATTTTGGAAATCTAGCCTGTTTTAAAAAATTGATTTTATAAAATAATTTGTGATGTTTTGCCATTTGGATACCTTTTTCAGAGGTGGCCCTCTCACATATGTTGTCAGCTTCCAGTCATGAATAATTTGCTCGAGCCTTGCAATAAATCTACAAATAAAATTGAAAAAAATATTCAACTAGTCTGATAAAACAGGTCCTCTCATATGGGTTTAGAAAGGATCACGCACTTTGAGAGAGAGGCCTATAGGCCTAGTCTTCATTTACCTACCTTTCCCATTCAGATGCTGTTGTAAAATCTGTTATCTCGAAAACCTCTGATTCCTGTTTCAATTAAATTATACCCAAAAACAATAGTTAAAGAGAAATAAAGACACATAAGTATAACTAGAAGCCAACACCCCTAGAACTTACAAGCAGTACCAATCAACAAAACAGCCTATCCTGAGTGACTATAGCCAGTAAAACACAGAGTCAAGATTGACCTGTAATAACATTTTGTTAAATATAGCGTAGGAGCCTACCTCGACATCGTCTGCCATGGCCGGCTAGTTTACTTTAGTAAGTAATAACCACAAATAGTAAAGCGCCGTAGTAACTCAGCAAACCCGTTGCGATTACTGTTTCAGCTCAGGGTCATGGACATTTCGAATTACTCACACTCAAGATCACAACGAACTATATCCTTTTTACAAAATCTACAAATTGCAAATGTACACAAGATTTCGAGCAGCTGCACTCATGACTGACTAGACTGATAATGATTGATGGCGGATGATGCATGACGTCGAGTTACCTAGTATTAGTAAAAACAACTTAACTCTAGCTAGCTAGCTAGCTAGCTAGCATGCAACAGACTGAAAATGACTACCTGTGTGTAAACAGCGCCCTCATTACTCATGTATTCTGAGTGAAGGCAGGAGTCTACCGTACCAGCCGCACGACGTGCTGAGAACCGCGACATGCAGCTTGTCGCTTGCACCTCCTGAGAACCTGGTCCTGTTGGGCAGGAACGCCGAAAACGCATTCAATGGGCGGGATACATACAATTATGTGTGTGTGTAGGAAGTTCTGGGATATTTGTTAAAACTGTCTTGTTTTCAATGCCCTTTTTGTTCTAAATCACTGTCCATGCACACGTAAATTATGTGGTACGGCTCTTGATGGGTTTTTACCGAAGGTTTGTAAGACCATGGAGGACTCGCGAGCATATTCAGTAGTCACATGAATGATGCGAATGTTTATCGGTTCTACTAATAGCAATGTTTGCTTATTTATAAGTTTTACCTAACTCCACAATGGCTTAATTGAACAGACCTACCAAGCCTCCGGCGCGATCGAGACTCATGCAAGCCTCAGATCCGACTCTCACGCTCACACGCCGGGCAAACCAGCTCACGCGTCCTCAGGGAAGAAAACTGAAAAAAAAGAGATGATAATTGATATTGCGCACGCGATCTTAATCGTCTAATCAGATCTAGATTCACCGCGCCGTACAGTCCGGTTTCCATATAATCGCCCAAGTCGTGCCGATCGCGCCAATCGTCCCAAAACATATGAAACTGACACTACTGGTACTGTTGCAAACGATTTGGACGACCGGGGCGCTTGGATAGGACTGAGTTCTATCCGGACGATTGGGACGCTTATAGACACCATGCGCCTACCATCCTCCCGAGATTAAATTTTTAGTTTCACAAAACAATTTACGGAGTCAATTTAATATGTGCACCCCCTGATCCATTTCCGGGCGCTTTGCTCCCCCTGCGCTCCGATCCGAATCCCTCGCCGAATCTCACTCTCATTTTGAACACTTAATGAATAAAGAGAATAACAAATGAGGCAGATGATTAAACTAGTCAGTTTAAAGGAAACACACAGCCACGGAGTTGCAATTCTTGTATAAAACAAAATAAAACCGATTAAAATTCTAACTTGTTAAGAACATTAAATTAAAGTTGAATTTCATATGATCAAAGCACTTATTTGTCATGTGGCTCGCGTGACAAACTTGGGTTTCGATTATATGAAGACTCTTCCAACAATTTTAATACAAATAATGTGTTACCCAAAAATGATAACATATATATAATTATATATATATACTGAAATATTAATATGATATTTTTATAATGTAGCAATTGGGCTTTATGGGTGTACCTAAAACGCCAGATCTTTCTGGAATGTTGTTTGTTTTGGGCCAATGAGTTATATAGTTAGGTTTATAATTGCACCCAGCCTAGCTACTTGGAGCTATAGGTCGAAACTAACAGGCAACGACTTCATTAATTATACAGTATCAAAAAAATTTCAGTTGACAAAACAACAATAGACCTCTTTAGCTATGATGTAATGTTTTCCATTTCAAACCACAAGAGTATCCATTCTTTGTTTAACTGTTTGAAATCAATCCAAACAAAGAATATCACTCTCAAGAGAATCTTGGTCTGAAATGCAGGAAAAATATTATTATGCTCAAGGTAAAGAGATCATTTACAGACTGACAATTCTACCTGCCAATCATTTATAATCCAGTAATTCAGCAAAGATGATAGTTAGTGTATAATTAATTATATACGTGATCGGATTCACTAAAGGAATTACTACTCTTTCAAATAAAAAAATACACCAGGTAAGTAAATTATGTAGATCTCAAATTATATGTACATGTTTACATCATATCTTACACTATGTTTTTTCAGTTGTAAAACTTAATTACAAAATATTTCTGAGTATTACACTGTATATACAATAATACAAAACCAAACTAGATTATGTCAAAGAATACAAGATTTTAAAATCTAAACAACTGTCACAAAATTGAATGTACATTTCGCTAAGTTTATTGGCCATGCTGAATTATGTTATAGCTACAGGAGTCAAAAACCAATGAATTGTATGCATTACATACAATTACATAAGAAAACATTTCAGAATTACACTACTTGATGACCACTTCACAATTTCAACTTTGAATATTACACTGCAATGTTACTGACTAAAGAATCAGTATTTTGTGTGTTGTTAATTGTTTTATAATCTGTAAATATCTTTTAGAGGATGTACACAAATCCCCTAGTCTATGATTCATTGTGCACCGATAGGTAACCTAACTAGAAATATGGGTTCACCTGGGGTAGGACCTGGGAGGGTCAATTTTAGGGTAGGACATGAAGGGAGAGTCCCTTCAGGGTAGGACCTGGGGAAGGTCTCTTCAGGGTAGGACCTGGGAGCGCAAATCATGGTACTTCTGTTCACGTACAGCCAGCCGAAGATCTTTAGCCTCTTGGTTCTTCCGTTCTTTGTTGTAGAAGAATTCACGTCGTTTTATCTCGTTGTTGCGCCTCTGGGCATCCCTTGCTACCTCCTGATTAGTCTGTTCATCAAGGTGCTTGGCATGGCGCCTCGTTAGCTCATCTTGTCTTTGCTGCTTTATCTCCTGAAATAGATTGTGTATTGTCATTTGTGATGTTATCTGGAAATACCCTTCACATGGTGGAAAAATCAGATATGCATGTTTTTAAGAAATTAAAGCTAAATATGAGCTCTATGGTTTAAGAGGTAGGAGAAAATCCCCATAGGTCTAATAGGGACCTAAAACCAAATTCATGCTGGAGCCATTGGGATCTAATTGGGTCTTTCAGTGCTGGAGAGGAAGGAAGCACTGCATCACCTGATGCTTGCTTGATCCAAGATCTAACACTGACCTGTCTCCGTTGGATTGTCTCTTGTATATCCTTCTCTCTCTGAGCTACAATTTCCTCCCGTCTCTGAGTCTTCTTCCTAAGCTCATTGACTCTCAGAGTGCTCTTCTCCGATTCACGATCTGACCTCTCCCTTTGTTGCTGTGCAATGCTGGAGCTGACCGACCGCTTGGCATTCTGAATGTGGCGGAGCTTCTCCTCACTGTCCTGTTGGCGTTGGACATCACGTCGAGTCACATCAGCTGCAAATTTTCTACAGGATTGGAAGATGAAAAATATAAGCATAATCATCATCGTAATCTTGGCCTACCCTCACCAATGAGTTAGGCTAACTGACAGCAACAGTTTATTATTATCTTTACAATTTCGAGCATTAACAGGAAATGACATTTTCACAAAGCATGCATATGCCATGATGCACCAATTACACAAATACATAGTACATGTCGTCATCCCCCGAAAAATAATGTAAAGTTTTAAATATGAAGAATTTACAATCTTATTAGCGTTGAAAGTCGAAGACAAACTCAACAAATTTTTTAAATGACATTTTTGTCATAAATTTTGTAAAACAGCTTGAAGCCCTAGACAAATATAACCCGATACAATTCTGGCAAATGAGAACTGAAGGCGAATTTTGTGTCCCTACAAAGGAAATAATATAATGGTCCAGGACATAAATTTACACACTCTGGCTGCAGTTAAACAGAGCCCCTGGATATTGGTGGTGAAATATGAGTGATTGATGAAGACGTTAATAGCCACATATACCGTACACACAATGCAATACAGTACGTGGTAAGAGAGAAAAGAGCAAGCATGACAGCAAAGGTTTCTACTGTAATTTGACTTTCAAATTAAAGAAATTAGGACATGAGCTAATTAAGGTAAGGCTAAGAGTATTTGTACATACACACATACAGCTATTGAAAGAACAGTAAATGAAGAAAACAAATTTGATTAAAAAAAATAGTTGAAAATTGACACGGTAAAGTTTTCAAAATACAAAACTTATTTTGGTTTTCATGAAAACTTACAGATTCTCAACAGTGCGACCAACAGTCTCCTAATAATGACTAGAGCATATGTGACCTACTTTGCAAAAATTGCCGAAAACTTTATTTAAGTTTTATTTAAATGGCTTGAAAGAGTGCAATACCAGCTTTACTTACATGTAGGTACATGTGTTGCCCGCCCATTGTGTTTTTTTCTTCAAAAAGTTATATTTAGAACAAAAAATACTAGGTTATGTGTGTAAATCATTAGATAAATTTTATTAGAACTCGAATAAAGGTTTTGTGACATATGCGGCTCATTTTTGCAGTGCAGGTCACACATACACTGGTCGAAACATTGAGGTATAATCTACATGTTTAAATAAGAACCGCAAGCACTGCCCATAAATTTACTTCCATAGTTCAATGTGATATAACATATACATTCACTGGAATATGCACTACTACAAACATGCTTCCATCAACTGACTATACAGAGACTTACTGATGAGGTGGTACAGGAGACAAGGAGGCAGCTGTGTGGCTTTTAATTCCAGTTGTCATCTGAATGCTATCGCTAGATTTAATCTTAGTACATATCTGTGACCTATTAACTGCAGTGGTTTGACTTTGAGATATGGTGGAACCATATGAATTGTTATTAATTGATTTCTCTTGAGTAACTAATGCATTATCTTGGTTGCCTCGCCTTGAAACCTTATGTTTAGACCTATTGTGAGATGTGATCGTTTTACTGTTGACAGAACTGTGCAGTGTTGAAGTTGTTGTTGTTCTACATGTAGTTTCTATTACATTTTGACCGGCTTTGGTACTTGTGCATTTACTAATTCCATCATTGGAATTATCCAATGTTTTTGACAAGCCTGATTGTGCAAGTGTTTCATGAAGTGTGCTACATGAAGTTGATTGCATTGAGTAGTCGACATCATCATTATCATACTGCACTGACACTGTATTTTGAAGAAAACTTGGGAAAAATCTCTCCAAATCTCGGGTTAAAACTTTGTTCGAACATAACTTTATGCTTCGTTTCTGCCCTGTCATTGTACTGCGCTGATCTAACTTTGACATTTCTTTGTGCACTGTACTGGTTGGTCTGGACAGACTCAAAGGATTTGCATATATCTGACCATGATGTAATAACTTTGGTTCTATGACCTTGTCAGAAGTTTGTTTTGATAACTCAGGCGGAGTTATGGTTTTCCTTGAGTGGAAAACTACATCTCGGACAGTTAGTTTTCCTTGAGGTCTTCTGCATGATTGTATGAAGGACTGAGGTGAATTGGCTGTTTTTGGTCCGTCAGTGCGTGATATGTTCGCCTCATTCAACTCTTCTGTTATGATGTTATCTTCACTTTTTTCCAGGTGTGAAGCATCGTATTTCATTATCAATGAGTCACTGACTGTAAGTTTTTCCCTGTTATTATGAAAAAAAAATTATGGAATGAAGAAAACAGAGGAAAAATAACAAATAAAATGATAAAATAACACTAGTAAATCACTGTGGATCATATGTCTTTTTGAAAATGTTATGATGGTTATGATGTGCTGCACGTTCATGTCAAGAACAAAATACAGGAGATAATTTGTTCAAATTATTTTTAGGAAGCATGACACAGCGGACTGCATTTTTAGGAAATTACTCAACAATATGTACAGGTCAATAGGATACCAAATGTTGTTGGATTCAGCTTTTAATCAAGGAAAATAATTAATTTTGCTTTATTTTAGGCGTGATATACATGACAGCATTATTAGCAATCACATAATGATGTCTGGTTCAGCTACATGTTCTTTGGAACCAAATGTTAGCGCAAGAAAAAACAATATCCCAAGTATGTACTTGGCTGCAATAAATCAGTAATTATACAGATGTTGATAAGAGAACTAGGTGTACCTGCACTTTTCATCTTTAGAGTCCTTGATTCTGCTGGCTCTATCCTCTAATTCAGCATAATGAGCCTCAATCTGCAGCACTTGATTCCTTCTACAACAAGAAATATTGCATGCAAGTTTGATTTAGTACAGTAGGCATATAATTGACAATTGACAGTAAGTTCTCTTTGTTATCTCTTGATAATGACTTTCTAAACACAATAGCAAACTGAATTTGTACCGGTATGTGTTTATGTATGAGTTTACGTATGAGGATCTGTATGCGAATATTCAATCCAATCGGATTTACTGTTTAGTAGATATTGGACCCCAAAATCGAAAGCTTAAGACATTGTCACATGGTCATCGGCACAACACCTCTTCCAGAGTTGGTCAATACATGTAGATTTGCTACATGTATATGTGACTGTACTTAATACAATATGGTGAATGAGCTTCAAGAATTGTGTGCACCGTCATTGTCCATGAAGTTTGTGAAAAACAGTTAATGATATCATGATGATGTGTCTTCGAATTAGTCATCATCAATGCAATCAGACAATGCCAAGTATGTTTTTTTTTAAAGAGCCATTTTGATGATGTCATGAATGATGTCATAATTTTTTTCAACTATCGAAATTTTAATAACATAACAAACCTATAACAAAAGACTTATAATTTATCGTTATCGGAGATATACAGTGTACAAGATTAAGTGGAAAAAAATCCCCTGAAATCATGAAAATATCATGTGATAACATCATAATTCCAAGGGGGCCAAAATTGAGGGGGAACAAGCTGCATGGTTTGGGAGATATTGGACCCATGTGCAGTTGAGATGGTCGTCACATGAATTTTGATGGAGCAATACATGTGTCAAGTTTGAAGTTGACAGATGTGGAATGTGCATTTTATAGGGTGGACAAAATTCCGCAAAAAAACAATTCCCAGCTTATTAAATGAACTCCAATTTACCTGTATTCCATGTAAGCCTTCTCTTTTGCTTCCCTAACCATATCTCGACTTCCAACTTTTCGATGAGCCGGTACATGCATACTTTGCTGGTGGACTGATCCATTTGGTGGTTGAGGGTTTTTCAAAATCCACTCCAAATGGGCTTGATCATTCTTGACTTGATGAAAATCCACTTTATTGAATGCACTACTTCTATTGACTGGGCCGCCATCGAACTCTGCATCATATGGCAGTCTAAGTGGTGGGTGTGGGTGTCGTTGTATCCACTCCAATTGGGCACGGTCTGTCTTGATCTCCTGGTCAATTCCATCCAGTAGGGCCTGACGTCTGTTCATTGACATTGCAGTGATAGGTTTGGCCAATACTGGTTGTATTTTCGCTTCTGCAGGAGCGTTCAGAAGTGTATCTCTAAACGGCCTTGTTTTTGAGCTCCTGTGTTTTAGAGACATTGTATTTGGACCCCAATACTGCCATGGAGAACGTTCTTCAACGGATCTATCTAGATGGTAGTTGTACAAGAGGCTTTCATCTGTGACAGTATCATCTCTGAGTGACAGCAACTGTGCGCCAGTTTCAATAAACCGGTCATCATATTCTTTCTCTTCTGATTCTGGTTCAGATTCTTCTTTCAAATCAGTAGTGTAAGAGCCAATGCCAGAGTCCTGTCGTTCATTCTCTTTACTGAATGAAACATTCTTTTGATTGATTCCTGATCCTTTTACAGGAGAAGAAACATGCTCATCTTTCCACTCGGCAGTCTCTCTCAGCATCGCTGGTATCATCTCATTATCCACTAGCTGTTGCATGACCTTACGATTAAGGTCCTCTTTGGTGAGATTTGTGCCTGGTATGAGTTTGTGCATCTCTTCGCTCTTGACAACACTGCCTCGTATAGATGGCATCCTGAGGCCAACATCTTCAGGGTAAACCGGGATGTAAATTTGATGTTTTTCATGAGGTTCCAGCTGTGTATCATATCCTAATAGATAGCTTAGGTTCTGCTCTGATCTTGATGGGTATGGGTTGACCATTGATGCCCTTGTGCTGCTGTACCCAGGTGGAAACATGATGGGATATTGAGGGGTATTAATCAGGTATTTTCTGGCGGTGATAGGCATCTGGATTTCCAATTTAATCCGATCGTAAAGTTGAGTAGGAATCCAAACCGAGGTCTGCTTCAGAAGTTTCTCAGACTTTCCGTCAAAGAAACTGATAACAAGACTATCAGTATCTGCTGCACCTAATAGTAGCAATGTTAACAAAAATACACAAGCTTGTATTCAATGCATACATGTAAGACTCTGTGATACAAATCAATTGTGACTAAAAAGGAAAGTATTGATATGGTGGAAAATATTTATGGCATGAAAGCCCTGAATATCAGTACACTGAGTGCAAGACTATTTAAGTCAAAAACCCAATAGACTAAAGTAATATACTTCAGTCCAGTATCTCAGTGGTTAATTTGAGATCTGCAATATTATACATACAGAAAAATACAACATGTTATTACATATATTTGGCAGCTGCTCCGACAAACATGGCATAAAACAATTTACCTAATATAAAGCGAAGTGCACGTACCGTCAGTACACTACATTAAAAAACATGATCAAAATTTGTCTTTATTAGCTGTAGTTTTCCCAGCAATTTAACCATAAAAGTGGAAACATAAGTACACATATAAATACCGGCCTTACCTGTAAATTTAATTCATCTCAATAGAATATTTTGCAATGAATACAATAATCCATTAACAGTCACACAGTGCTTGCTAATGCTTCCCATAGTGAGCCACACAAAAGAATGCCATCCAAGCAAATAATGCCGCATATTATGCGCTGTCAAGTGTTTGTTGCCAGGGAAACCATATCTATGCTAGCAACAGCATTGTGTCATTAGCATAAGTGTTACTGCTCATGCTAGGTAAGTTCATTACTGTGTGAGCAGGAGGCAGGGGAGTATACATCTAAAAGATACAGCAGATAGTACAAGTATCTACTACCTAGTTGAACCTTTTTGCATTTAATAAAACTTATCCCCACAAGTACCCATTTTTGTGACCAAAGGAAGAGTAATTCAATAAAATGTTTAAGTCTTGGTTTAATTGAAGGTACTTGTGGTACGTATTCAACGGATCATGCAAAGTGGTCTTCTAGCTTTGCTTTGTCACAGGTACGTATGTGTCACTTAGGCCAAGTGGATATGAACTAAGAAAAAACCTGGCTTTGACAGGTGGTCTAACATAAATGACAATCAACCCTGCCCTCCCCCTCCCTCCAAAAACTACCAGTACTTTAGATAAAAAGATAAAAAGATAAAAGGATAAAAAGATAAAAGGATAAAAGGACAATGGACAAATGGACAAAAGGGCAAAAGGATGGACAAATGGACAAATAGATAAACAGGTAACTAGGTAAACAGCTAACTAGGTAAATAGGTAAATAGGTAAATAGATAAATAAATAAATAGATCATTAGATCAATAGATCAATAAATAGATCAATAAACCAATAAAATAAAAATAGATACAATTTACTTTAAACTTACATCCAGATGATCTTCCCTCCAGTCCTTCCAACACTGTTCCAGGTGCAAACTGAGCCTGGGTCTTGGAATAAAGAGCCAAAACCTTATCTCCTGCAGCAATGGAATGTCTTGAAGCATCGTTATAAGATATGATGTCATAGATTGCCGTCTCTTGAAGCTGTGGTTGGCCTTTAGCACCAAGCCCTTTCTCAAATTCAATCAAAAAAGTATGATTGGCTGTTATCTATAATTAAATAGGTAATAGTACTGTATATCAATACATAGCATTGTAATTTGGGGTCAGATTTCTCATAAAGTTTGACATACATATACTGTATAGGATGTTTTGAATAACTGTATTCTAAATAAATTTAAAACATGGTGCAATTTAATAAAACCAGATCAACAAATCTTCAGATTTTAAACTCAAAGTAGTGCAATGGTGAATGGAAATTGAATTTAAAATTCATTTGAAATTTAAGCAGCTACTCAAGCAGTTCTCGTTTTAATTTTGTATTGAATTTTTTAAAATTTTATTTGCAGTTAAACAAAATCCTTTAAAACATCCTTTAGCCAACTGTAGTGACAAATGGCCAATTATACCTACGGTACCTTACATAACAATAATTATTGTTATGTAAGGTGTACACAAATCTTACTATCAAGCTTTCTGTAAATACTTTAAAACTAGACTTAAAAGCTAAGCTTTATGAAATCTAAAAGCAACATTAATTTCAATATAGTATTTTACCATCACTTAGATTTTAAATAATTTACCTTCATTTTTTGCTTGAGAATTAATATAGCGCTATTTTATGTTTATAAACAATGGCTCTGATTTGATTTTGCCAGCCAGTTTAAATCTGTGACATAGGAGCATACAAAGCACACACTCTTCAACTGGCTGGCAAAACAGAAGGGAGCTTTTGAAACAATGCACATGTTAAATCTCTATTTAAAGTGGATTTACTGGGTACGATACACACTATACTACTTAACAGTAACAAAAATGCAACATTTGATTTAAAAATACCCTTCGAATATGCATGTAGAAGTTCTTGTGAGAGTTAGTTTACATTTCAATACAAAGAATTAAAGTGATAAAAAAGACGTACACGTACCAGTTGTTTAACAAAACCAAGACAATAAAAACCATCTTTGTCTCTTCTTGCCAAAACCTTCATTCCTTGCATGAGCACTCCCCCAGTAACGGTTGGTTCATTAACACTTGTTGCAAGCAGACGATGTACAAGTCGAGTTGTTCCAGGTCTATAAGTCTCCCAAGACAGCTCTGGGTACTGTAGTCTGGTACTCTCTGTCTGAATAATCCTGGTTGGAATATTCTCCACGCTAATGAGCTTTCCACTAGGAGGGGTGTGATCTAGTGACGTTACTACACTGCATGTCTTACTGATCGAACCCTCCACATTTGCAGCATAGGTTATGGTATTTGACTTTGGAAGATTTTGCAGAGATGTTTTGATGCTTGTTGCAGGTATACCTTTTAAAGAGGTGTTATAGACTTTCACATTTGTTATTGGTGGGTTGTCAAGGGTTGTTGTTGTGTATTCCGTCCAATCTTTTATAGTTGGTTCATCAATGATGCCATGATCCGATCGAACAATGACTTTAACCTTCTCAATAGAGCCTTTGTTAGAGAGGCTGATCGAATGAAATGTCCCAGCAGTTTCTGTGGCAAGGTTTGATAGAAAGTCACAGGCAGGTATATCAGCAATCCCACCCGCCAGGTAGACAGAGTGTACAGGTCGGCCCTTACTTGCAATGGCCACATGCTGAAGGATATCCTCGGGCATTTGATCAGGCAACCCATCTGTTACAAGATACACAGCCTGACATGCTGGATCTGAGAATCCAGCCAGGAGAGCATCCAAGGTGTTGGTACCTGTCTTACAACCAAGTGTCTTTACCCATTCACTAGCCACAGTCACTGTCTGCGGAGTGCATTTAACCATACGGTCTGCCCAGGGAATAACCTCGGCTGAGAACTCCATAATGTTAAACATGGACGATTTTTGCTTGAAGGAGCAGGCAAGGAGTACCTCAATCAAATGTTCCTTGACTATTTCAAGGTACGAATACATACTTCCTGATGTGTCGATGAGAAATGTGATTCTTTTTTCCTCAAGCTCACCAAATATAGTTGGAATACCCTTGGGACGAAGAACAGGAGCAACTGCCATGTCTGATTAACAATCAGTTACTTCCTTTCTCAGAACAGTCTAAAGTTAAAATAGGGTCCTGCTTAGGAATTCAGCATGCACCGGATGCCTCACTTAGCCTGCCTTTGGGTACTACAGGGAGATTGCCGAGTAGTTGCATTTCTTGTGAATTCCGAGTGAGGTTGCTGATACAATCACAGTCTAGAGTTTATATGCAGTGCCAGTATGCTCAATCCAAAGCCGAATCAACTAGAAAAAAGAGAGATGTGATGGGATCACAATAGCTGCAGCACCAAATGGGTGCAATGTGAATGGAACGTATTGATTTTCAGTTTGGCCACATTCCCTTCGGACGTATCAGCATGTATTGTCAGCACGATAGCATTCTCAACCGTTCAACTACTATTACAAGATGCAGTCTTGAAAATGTATACACGACGTCATTTCTGGTTACGCTATAATTTGTTTTGGACGATTTAAATCAATAAACATTAATGTCATCGTTAGTATAAGTTATGCTAGTATTTAGTAACAAAAAATCCTAACCCATCTTGAATAACTAGGCCCACTACTACTTACTAGTACTTACTAGTACTAGTACTACTAATACTAACTAGTACTAGCCTACTTACTAGACACTACTATTAACGGCGCAGAAAAGAGGGAGCTAGTACTAGGAGCTGTCATTCCGCTATCAGTACGATATTTTCTGCCATAGGACACCCTAGCCCCTACCTTTCCGCTAGTAAAAGTTTTGTGCCATTCCGCCACTACGCCCTACATCTTGCAGTTGCAGTAAAGTTGCACGGTTGAGAAGTCGATCGAGCCAGGCCAGACTAGAGTAGACCGCTAGGCCTCCTACCTTATCGTTGTCCCGATAAAATCTGCCGGCCGATCGACGGATTCAATTCATCACATGCAAAATGCATCACAATCTGAAAATAATACGCGACTGGTATTGCCTTGGTAATCAATCAATCTTAATTCTTATGCTCAACTCAACTAGTAGAAGTTAGAACAAAATGCGAATGCTTGCGCTTTTGGCACGATTTCGGTAATGCTGCTTTGTATCGCTGTTGCCAAGTAAATTACCGCGGGTGCGTATTATCGACAGAGGGCGCTGTGCGGCAACCCGAGAGCAGAGC
>JAVCKS010069989.1:11901-23180 GCA_032273685.1 Pteraster tesselatus | reverse complement strand
ACCGCTACGAGAACCTACCCGTCTAAGGTGTGTTTCAAATTCACTGGCACTGTAGTAGTCAGGTCTCTCTCTCTTTACCCGTCCAGTTCTTCTGTTCTTACAGTCAGCATCTACGTTCACATATATCCACCCGTATTTACATTAATTTGGTTAACACTTGCATTTAAACTCTCTGTTATTTGATTAAACCCTTCACTACTGGATCGTAAATTTGTTTGTTACTGCATTTTCAGAAAAACACTTGATTTGAGTTGGTCATTTAGAAATATTTTTCACAAATTTTATTTATTGAAAACACATGCTACAGTAACCAATTTCCACGATATATCAAATTAGCCCCTTCAAAATATTTTTTCAATTTCAGGCGCCCGTAACTCAGAATTGATCGCGCTGACAACTTGTACCTTTGGATGTAACGCGTCACATAATATTAAACCTAGGTTTCATCAAGTAAACTTGATGATGGGTGTTTGGGCATGACGTGCATGCTGTCGAGTAAACTGGACAATGATTCGACTTTTGACAAAAAACTCAATATAGCCAAAGACAGCTTCCAATTTCATCTGCGTAAAAATGGTAGGCTTTTCTAAAAGTTGAGGCTAAAGCCTTATTGTGAAGGTAAACAAACATGACATGAATGGAGTTACATTAGGCCTTTTCTGTGAGATTGAAAAATATACAAGTTAAGGGGAATAAGGGGCGAAGGTTCTACCTTCAATGCCTTGGTGAACTCAGAGGCCCCACTACATGTACCTGATTTTGGAGTTGGCTTGGGGTTGTAAACTCGTCGTTGAAAGAACTCATAACCACAATAGCACGCTTTACAAGCCACTGGAACCTGACATTAAAAAAATGATAGTGAGGTTTAAACTAAACAATTACAGAGGGCTTTTAGTTTTGAAGATCACGGTCTAATCTTTTGAGTTGTGAGAAGTATTTTCAGTCCGTTCTTATGACATTTAGGATGTTCCAGTCACCCATAGCGGTACCCATGATGAACAGGGTGTAGTTCACCATGGATTTAAAAAGCCTCATCAGGATGAATGTGAAGAAGAAGTTCTGAATTTGGCTAAAACTAGTGGTAATTTAATGACAAAAATTACACTTTTACAATTCTACTTTACCCGTTCTAGGCTAAAGGGCTACACTTGCACGCACTGTATACACGACTAGACTTTAAACTGCAAGTGTAGCCTTTATTCGGGATACAAAATTAGCCACACCGCGAAACTAAAATTTCAAAAAAGTTGCATTTGTTATCATTCAAAACAGATTAGATCGAGTTGAAAACTTCTTTCTCAAGTGATTCCTAATTTTTGATTTTACTCAGTCTAAGGACTAGGTACATTTGGAAAAATAAATTAAGGGAATTGCATATGTTCAGAGTTGGCAAAGACAGACACAGATAAACCGGTTTTTCCATTTTCCAAGCTGTTTATGGGCATTATCGGCAATTTTTCAACATTTTTCAACATTTTTGTCAGCGGCCACAGCAACGGGTGCCAATTGGCCAATACATTGCACATACATTTTAACATTTCAAAGAAACCAAAAATATCAAGATTGTTACATTTAACTTGAACGGTCATCCTGACATTCGACAATACACTGACCTAACATTTAAAAGAAAGTCCACCTGCCGGTCATGTTTGGATAAGGTGAACGGGTGTGAAATTACATCATACATGGTCATGATCATGGTGACAGGAAATGGTTCAGTTTAACATTGGTCGCTCATTTAGGTATCGTTAACAAAGAATAATGTACCGAGTATTAATTATTTATATTTCCAAATTATCTTTTACACTAGATAAAATGTCATCGGGACTGGGATTCCCCTTTAATGTGGCAGTTGAAAACCTCCATTATCATGGTCGTACTTGTGTGTGCAGGAAGAGAATTTCCTCTACACACGTACACTAGGCTATGCGGTCTTTTAAATTTTAATACTCTCCATGCTGCCTACCTACCTGTTGATCACAATGTGGGCACTGTTTCACCACCATCATGCATCGAGAATGCCCACCCAAACAGTGGTTTAGAGCTTGTTTATTTTCTGGATTTGTTTCAACAAACTCAGTAACTTAGAGTTTGAGATTCAAGTTCGAAGGGCAGAGCGCGAGCAGCTGTTGTTGATTGTTTGGTAGGCACGTACTAAAACTACTACTACTACTAGTAGTAGTACATGCATGCACTGATGATCGCGTCGATGCTGATCGACCATAATTAATTATAGAGTATCCAGAGAGACTACGACGCGTCGAAGGAATAAAATACACTTTGACCTATAAGTTACCATTTCATTTCAGAAAGAGTGTTAACTAAAGAAAAAATAGACTTGTAATTCAAAAGCAAGAAAATATAATTCAGAATCTAAACAAATTACACACAATAAACTGAAAATGAGGTAAATAATTCCTAAAAACTTAATGTTTTATTATACAGCACCTCATTCATATTGATAATAAAAACTGGTATTTATTTTCACACCCCCGTTGATGGTAAATTATGGGACAGTCTATAAAAGATTTAGCGCCCTCAACTTAAGTAGTACGGACTTCGACCGAGTCGGAACTCTTCTAGTGCACAAAAGATTGTCTTATTTTATCATTTCGCATGGGAGAAAAAACATATGTGCTGGCTTATCCAATACTTCAGTAATCGTACCTGTGATACGCTTTATCTCGAGGCTGAAAGTGACGTTAATTGTTATCTGTGAAGTTTTAAAAAAGCTGGTCTGAAACAACCATCCGAAGGCGGTCGGTTGTGTGTGAACCCGTTTATTTACAGCACGCATGGAGAGCGTGGTTTTTCCATGAACTCAGTCATAGCAACGTCATCATCGAAAATTAACCGCGCATTATCAGGAAAGATGCAGCGCGCCATTCGCTCAAACCATTTGATCAGTGTAGCACTCGGCCATTTCAGCCGGCCGGTACAAACTTCGTTTTTAACTGTAAGATCTGCAAAAATGATGGCCGGCAATGGAACTAGTATTATGAATGGCACAACCACTAATATTCAGCCAAGACGGACTACCACTAGTAAAGTTCTTACAATGGACACTATGAATGAACATATAAAACTAATGGAATATGCGGTGAGAGGGCCAATTGTCGCACGGGCGACCGAGCTGGAAAAAGAACTCGAGCAGGCATGTGGAGTTTGTTGTTTATACTCTTCGTACGCACGTGCTCATTGTGTATATATTTTGTATGAAACTTGAAAGTGCTAGTATTAATATTAGTCTTACTAAGTTAGAGCAAATATAAAAAAGTGGCAGTTAGGCCCTACATAATTTTACAAATTCTTGCCGGGAAGAGGTGCCATATGTTGGACATGTATCACACTGTCACTAGGGAACAATTTCATAGCTCTGTGCTTACACTGTTACAGACGGCTGTCAAACCTTAGTTAAGTTATGGCTCAAAACGCCGGTAAGCACAGAATCCATGCCCCAGATTGTGTGCCTACAAAAGCAATCAACATCTTTTTACTAGTAAAAAGTACTATGCCTATAGGCCTACTAGAACTTAGAAGTACTAGTACTATGCCTATAGGCCTACTACTAGTACTAGTACTAGCCTAGTACAGTAGTAGTACTAGGGCAGGCCTAATTGTCTAAAGAGCCCGGAGAGAATTTGGGTGCTAACCGCCAGTTTCCCTTCGTTTATTTTTCCAAATGTACCTTATAATACTAGACTGAGAAAAATCTAAAATTAAGAATTACTCGAGGAAGAAGTTTTCAACTCGATCTAACAAGTAACACTAACAGTAACATACAACTTTTCCAAACATTTACCCTTCGTTGCGCGGCTATTTTTGTATCCCGAATAAAGGTTACACTTGCGGTTAAAGTCTAGTCGCGTATACAGTACCTGCAAGTGTAGCCATTTAGCCTCGTACGGATAAGGTAGAATTGTAAAAGTGTCATTTTTGTCATTAAATTACCACTGACTAGTTTTAGTCAAATTCAAAACTTTTTTCTCAACTAATTTCTAATCTTAGATTTTCTCTAGTCTAAATGGGTAAATTTGGAAAACATTAACTAAAGGAAACCGGCAGTTAGCACATCAATTCTTGCCAAGAGCCCAACTATAGTATAGAATACAGGACCACTCACAAATAGCACAAATATACCTTGGCTATACCGGTAATTTATACACCAACCTAGGCTATAGCACTAGCAGTCGTAGTCAAGCTGTGTACTCAAATTAGTTCCATCATGATTAACCCAGTAGATTTGTTGCTGTAAGAATAATCAGTTGAGTAGGCTTTAGGCCTATGGTATTCCTACCTGCGAAAGTACAGTTATTTAATGACCAGTGTTTTGTTTTAGTACAGTGTACTACAGAGTACAGGAGTACTGGGTACAGATACGTGTAATTTTATAGGTGTATGTACATGTATGTACATGTGGTGATATGCACACTGTTGGGATTGCTGTGTTGTACATGTACGCATTATGTACTGTACATGTACTTACACTTGGAGTGATATAGTAACCTGTACCATGGAGGTAATTTATACCTCCATGCCTGTACTGTAGTTTGTATAAAAGTAACATAAATGGGAAACTGTACAGGCTGCACGTGGCCTCAGTTCTGGTTTTGAGTGCATTGTGAGAATTATTTTTCCCTATTTAAAAATACAAAAATGCATTATTTTAAAAACTGTCAATCTGTCAAAGTATACATTTTCCATTCCCCCTCAGCCTTGAAGACAGAAACAGCACTAGGTTTGGTTTTATCAGTACTAATCAACAAACAATTTGACTAGTTGATTTATCTTCACTTTAGAGTGATTTTGCCTGTGAAATCACAAAATAGGTTACTCACAAGTATCTTAAGCATTTTTAAACAATCAACCAATTTAACAGAATGTTTCATATGTCTGAAAGGGTAAAAAGCTCAACCTTAATACTAATATAAAATATTGGATTGGGTTTAAAAACTTATATCTGTACATCTTGATTACATTTCTAGGGTGCCAAGAAACCGTTCTCGGACATTGTCAAGTGCAATATCGGTGATGCTCATGCGATGGGTCAGCAACCTCTGACCTTTCTCCGGCAAGTAAGTATTGTCAATAAGTTACTACTTCATTTGCACATACTGCTTTTGTGCTTGTGTTAGCCTATACACGTATACAGTTTAAATCAATATTTATTGATTTTTTTTAAAATTAGTTATAGATATCTGTGGTGTTTACTTATCAAACGGTGTATTTCAGTGTATCATGTACATGTAGCAAGCACATTTCACATTTTAATTAATAAACTAACGATACTGATAGTCGAAAAGGGTCCAACATGAACAGCCCGGTCAAGTTGGTCAAAATGACCAACCACAACCAGTAGACTAAGAATTGACCAATAAATTGTCCATACTCTCTGAGTATTTGGTGACTGAACACCACACTTAAAGATTTAACTGCGGGCACTGTCAATGCGTTCATAAAATATACAGGACACGCCTACAAATCGCTTGAAAAGATCAGAATAAGGGGAAACCAAAGAAAAGAGAAAAGTGACAAGGACAATAGTGAATAGGATGGGAACTTTAGGTGCCAGTGTACTGTATGTGGTAGGTACATGTAATATTCAATAGTATGATTAATTGTCTGTTGAGGTCAGTAAGTAATAGGGTGATTCACTAAGGATTTAAGTCAAGGTTGGATGGTTACAATCTTTCTGTCCACCAACATAAAGCGGCCATGTGCATTTATAATTACCAGTACTTATAGTGCATTGCTTACAGATCACTTTGTGAGGCCCTGCTATGCACAGGTCATATAATGGTAATCTTGTGAGACGTCTTGTTCATAGCATTTATGTAAGGGCACATTTATGTAAGGGCGCATTTATGTAACTAAGGGCACATTTATGTAAGGGTGCATTATATGATTGTGTACATTTTGATCTATTCTTTTAAACCCATGCAAAAATACTTACTCTAACTAGAAATCAGAAAGGTCAGTTGTGTGCGAATGGGATTTTATGTGAACCTGACCGTCTAAATCTAAATTCAGAAAATATTTTAAACTTTACATGTTATAAAACCATTTAAAACGTTTGTACTATTGAACACATCTCAGACAGACTCCAATTATGAGTGGGTTCACACTCCATCATGCAAAGGAGATTAAAGATCTGTCAATTGTTTGAAATGCAGAATCATTGTGACCTGTTTCCGGTGTATAATTATAAAGCCTGACCAATAGGTAGATCAAAGTATAAGACTTCTTTTGACCTGCCAGGCGCCAGCACACAGGCAATGTGTAATGCAATGCTGCAGTCATGTAATTAGGTTTCAGCTCAACTGTACATACGAACAATAATGGGCACAACTTTAGAATACCCCGCACCTCCTTATTTGGTGACTAGTGTGGTACCCTTGTAATTAGAGTCATTGTGAAGTGACTTCTGGGTACCAGGATCGTTTTAGAAAAGGGACGTGGTGGCGGGGTATTCTAAAGTTACTCCCAATAATGTTCCGTGGAAGAAAGCGTTTTCTACATGTAACTGCACAAACTTAAATTTTGGTTAAACACTTTTTTTGTTTACCGAAATTTCTAGAAAGGAATCCTACCCTCTCTCAAAGCACAAGAAATGTCAATTGTTTATAATAACGTTTATAATAAGTTGCAATATTAATTTACAGACGGTACATGTATGTGTTTCTGTGTTCAGGTTGTAGCTCTGTGTACATATCCTAAGTTATTAGAAGACACTAGTTTCCCTGATGATGCCAAGAATAGAGCAAGGAGAATCCTCAACTCTTGCAAGGGAGGAAGTATAGGTGAGAGTCGGATTTTAAATTTTAGATACATACCGGTAGTTTAAATGGGGGTGATTAAGTCATTAAACGCAGTAACTTTACCTCTAGGGATGTGACTCATCCAACAACCCTCATAAAAAACCTCAATACAGTACTACCGGTAAATTTAGGATATTCTGATTCTGCATGTTTTGGCATGGTAAAATCTGACTTTATCGGATTTGGCTTACACAGAGTTTACTGTACTTTCAAACCGACCACAATTTCCGGAAAAATTTGGTACAGAATTATAGAAGAAGCGTTTCATAAATTAATGACTTTTCCACCTGTGAAGTGTCTGTAACCTGCACCATGAAATATTAATAAATCTGTAAAATCAGTAGAGAAATGCTACAGAAATCTAATCCTACTTGGGACTGCAAGACTAAAGACTTTTTTTGAAGTGCATTTTCTGATCAAATTATTGGAGTAATTGTAGGGAATCAAAAATCCCTTTGTACTGAAGAATGTGACACTAATTGATGCTAGTGTTGTGGTGATCTGACCAGTTACATGTATTATTGCCTGTGTTTATTACCGGTAAGTCTGGCCATGTGCGTATTCAGTTTTGAACATTTTTCAAAAAGGTAGAACTGAAGTTTATCATGTTGAAAGATTGCATTGCGGTACTTGATACTGGATATTATTGTCTGTGCTTATAATGAAGTCTAGCCACAAGCATGTGCAGCCCTCGTGCACACCTCGTGTTGTCATTTTCCCCTGACACAGATATTCAGACCCCTATAGTTACTACCAGCGTGACCTTGTCAGGATGAATGCAGTAGTAGTACTGCACATACATGCTTTGTGTGTGTATACGGTTATACTATTCTAATGAATGAAATTGTTGAGCTTGCCAATGCATTCATTGCTCACATTATGGGTCATCTTCATATGGGTGCTACATGCAATATAATATTAGGCTGCAAAATATTAGTAGTATCTATTTATTCCACCAAAACAGTTGAAACAGAATGGCACCACTTTTACGCAATTTCTGTATGTCCAGTTTTATTCTATACCTTCAGCAGAAATATTTAAATCAATAATGGTAAATCAGCAACCTTAAAATATATATACAACAACACGTACAAAATAGATAACAGTGCTCAAGCTTATTTCTCAAGGAGAAAAATATGTATGACAAAATGTTCGGCTCGACTGAGCCTTCATCAGGGTCTGAAGCTAATATGTACCGGTAGTTACTAGAGTTGGGTTACCACGGTTTTTATTAACAGCTACCAAATTTATTTAGAGTAGAAACTCGTTACACTCCCTCAATGCCAGGTTTGTCATTCTCTATAAAACGGTCACAGGCATTTATTGGTTTTAATTGTTAACAACTGTTAACCCTTAAATACTTGTTAATGTTTTTTTTCTATAGCGCCCTCTCTGTACCACAAACAAGCGATTAAATGTGTGACTCAAGTATGCACACAGTCACACCTAGGTTGTTGCTCTTGGATACATATAAGGCTAGAGAACTCTGGGGCAAACGCGAAAAAACCAAACCAGATCATGTACAGCCTGAAGTGATCGTTATAAAATCATTCTAAATTTGTTTGCATATTTGACATTTAGCAGGAAATGGAGTTAAATAAAATGATGGCTGTTCGCTTGTACCGCTGTACGAAACAATATAGTGGGCGTGCACACGCACAGCGGCTTCAATTTTGTTCCACTACCAGCCAACCCATTTTATCTCTATGATATCCCAATGGGTTGCTCTTGTTGCCCTAGAAACACAGAAAACTGTACATACATGTATGTGCCCATGAGAATAAACTTCATGTACTCATGGCATGTCCGTCAAGTGCCCCTAAGGGGTTAACTTCTATTTTTGTCATCAATTAAGAGGTTTTTTTTTATAGATAATAATTACGGTAGTATTGCGGTAATAAAACTTATGGACATGCTGTGAAGGTACATGTAGGTGAACTTTCACAGTATCGTATATATCAGTGGGGAAATGTGTTGAGTTTAGTTGTTCTAGACATCCAGTACTAGACATCTAATTGCTTTTTGTATGTATTGGTACATGTACAGCTTCAATCATGTTACAAAACCACTTGATTTCATACAGACATTTGGCATTTCGTAAGTGTGTAAGATTTCATGAGATCATCGGATGGATTTTTTTAATTCACGTGAAAGTTAGCAGCCCAACGTTTCAGTACGTGTTCTCATCATAACAGGTTCGTACAGTGACAGTCCGGGCTTGGATGTTATACGTCAGGATGCCGCCGACTACATCTGTCGACGAGACGGGGGTATCCCTAGCAACGCCGACAACATCATGTTATCAGCAGGAGCAAGTGAAGGAATTAGGGTAAGATTTACGCACCCGTTCGCTGCCACTTCATTCAGGATACAGTAGGAGTTCACTGTGAACTGTATTGTTTTTAGTATAAAAAAAAATTTAATTATCTAAAATTTGAAGTGTCAAACCTTTTATAGACCAGAATATAATAATGAATCGCGTTGTCCCTGTGTTTAAATCAATTTGTGTTGTATCCTGAAAAACCAAGAGATAAGTCAATATAGGGAAGAAAAGCACAACTTCTAACATGTTATGCTAAAACGGTGATATAAAAAATTTTTACAAAACCGACCCGATTTTTTTCAAACACGATTCTTATTTGGGCCTTATTGCCTTTGTCTTGAAACTATTCGCAATGTCTTTTAGATTGCTTAATGAAAGTGCCACAAATTGATTTGGTTGACAAACTTTTGCAGTGCCACATTCTACTTCTGGAAGATGATCATTTTATTACTGTAGGATTTATGTTTCCTGAATTTATTATTTGTTATTTGTATATTTCAAATTTAATTGAACCCTTTCACTACCAAATTGTTTTAAGAATAAGGCTAGTGAGAACCAGCTATTTGCGGTATACTGCAAACAACATTGACTGGTGTCCATGTCTATTCGTTGTGTCGACGGCGGTATTAAAAGGGTTAATAGAAATGTTATTTTTCAGCCATGATTTGCCGACGTTCAAAAATGAAAACAAGTATCCCAACATTCGATATAGTGACATTGCCTAAGGTGATCCTACATGCACATGGACACCACTGTATTGTCAGCAATGCAGGCACCCATAGCTAACCTTTATCGCACAATAATACAAATAATACTGTTTAATCAGTTGTGCTAATAATTGAGTTGAGAACATCTGGCATACTAAGCTAACCAGCCAAATTATAATTTTTTTTTATAAAGATCATCAACCATTATTATGTTTTGCATCACTGTGTGCGTGTACATACTGGTATGTTGGGCTTAAGACCGGAACTTGAAAAGCTATTTCAATTTAATAAATAATGTGGATGGGATATAGATCAAGGCGACAGTGCTTTGTACATGTTATATTTCCCGGCAATGCCCAGATGATAATTTTACCAGAATGCACATTTATAAACATCATTTAATGGACCCAGACTATTCTCGCTATATCATCAATGTACATGCACGTCATAGCTTTTCTCAGTAAAATATGGAAAAAAAGGGGGGAAAAACCACATTCATTGTACTTGTACACTAAAGCCGTACGATAGATATTTCATTGTCACTCGATAACAAAGCATAAAACAAGATCATACAAAAATCATAAAACAATATTTTATTTCAGCGATTTAGTCATGTTGCAGGTACGTGTATATAAAGGGAGGTTAAACTGCCCAAGAACTGAATTTATTTGTGGTTTATATTATAGGCTGTTCATATTATATTGACTGGCCTTTTATTAAATATTCAGTGTCAATAGTCTATAAAAGACTATTGGTCCCAAATCTACTGGGACCAGAAGACTATTTATAATAATAATTGGTGCTTTCAACTCTTGTGTATACTGTTTATTGAACAGTGCTTTTATTTACGTTATTCTTCACCTATAGAGCGTACTGAAGATACTTGTATCTGGTAAAGGCAAGGATCGGAGCGGTGTCATGATACCTATACCACAGTATCCACTTTACTCAGCAACGTTAGCTGAGATAGACGCAGTCCAGGTCGGTATGAGAGAGGGTTGGGCACTGGGGTTGGGCACTGCCAACATTGAAAGGTTTGAAACCCCTCGTATTTTACCTAGGACCGTACCTTATCTGTAATAATTTCTGTAACGATGAATTTTTTTTTCTCTTTTTTTTTCTTTCTTTAGATTAACTACTACCTTGATGAGGAGAATGGTTGGGGTCTCGATGTAGGTGAACTACAACGATCAGTAGACGAAGCAAGGAAACACTGCACACCACGGTGCATTGTGGTCATCAACCCAGGAAACCCAACGGGTGAGGCACATTGGGGAAACCAATGCATGGTAGCGCACGAAGGACCGTGTACCAAACAGCCAAAGACCCATTGGTGTGCGCCGTGATTCACTGGCTGATTGTAATAATCAACGATCCGAGTCTCTGAATGAAATCAGTGAATTAGTGTAGCCTGCTCCCTTGATTTTGGCG
>JAVCKS010069879.1:4820-23193 GCA_032273685.1 Pteraster tesselatus | reverse complement strand
TTAAAAATGCGACGGAAAGATTAAAAATGCGACGGAAAGATTGAAAATGCGACGGAAAAATAAAATTGGAAAATGTTGGCACATAGAACACCATAAGACCTACCTAGCCTGTACACGTACATGTACATAAGTATAGTTGTACCGTTGTACCAAAGAAAACAAGGGTCTACAAAAATGCTTGTAGCGCCCTCCGTTGGCATGTGAAGGCCAACTATTTAATCATGGCGTCATTGCTACCGGAAGACGGCGTTCTTTTGGACGTTAGCAACCAAGCCCCTTCGCCTTCCAAAGATTTCAACCAGTTTGTTATCAACTCCAAAGACGTATTAATTTTATTCTAGTCATACATATTAGTCTCGCTTCAATATATTGGGTTTATTGTTGTACAGTAGGCGGTTACACCTAGGCCTATAGTTAATTGAGTAATGTATCATTGACATTGTTGTAGTAGTAAAATACACGCGTAACCCCGGATTTATTGGACCCCACGGAAGTACAAATCCGCAAGCGGATTTAAATCAGGGGTCCAAAACCGCGAGAATCCAAATCTGCTGGTCCTGGTACTAGTACGAAGCATCTGACATGTTTGTGTGAGGAGTTGGCCCCTTTCACAAGATGAGAAACCAACAACGGGCGATAACAAAAAAAAAACAGGCATTGTTAAACGTTAGGACTTGTACATGTATAGAGTAGGAGAAAGGCCTAGACTGGCACTGGCAGTATACAGACATCATGACTTACTGAGCTGCGCATAATCATTCACTTGAGCATAACCTTCGATTTTGTATATAAAACACATGTTCCTATGGTGTACTGCTAGATGATTGCCTAAGTTTTGATTACTCAAATTGTAAGTCTTTTATCCTAGGGCCTAGCAATTAACAATTAAATAAAGTGCACTTTTTGGCACAGAAGGACCTCTGTACCAATGCCACAACTACGGTATATGTATCATGTGAAGATAGATAGAGGCAGTGGTATTTCCAATTGCAGGTTGTCTGGAGAGCTTGGAGAATCACCCTACGCAATGACTACAAACGACTGGCACCAGGGGAAACCAAAGAATCACATGAAGACTTTACATTTGACGATCGTATGCAATGTAAGTACCGGTAGTCAGTATGGTAGGTGTTTGTCATTTACCCCTGGTTGTGATTCAGCACAATGAAGAATAGTGACTGGAGCCTTGTTTTAGATGCGCATTTATTTTTTGTGTCTTTGGAGACTTTGAAGTATATTTTGTTTAGGCGATTTTGTTTTCTTAAAAATAAATAAATTATAAGCGAAGAAGTTTTTAATGAAGTATTGTTATGATTGAGTAGAATCTTCTTTCTTGTAGTTGATGTTGGTCGAGTGTTTGGTAAGCCATTGCTGGAGTACTCCCTAGAGCTCTGTAAGGGTAACATTGATTACTTGGTGAGGATGCCAAGACCTCTCCTTATTTACCTTGTATCATATCTGGAACTGGAAGATATTGCTGCTCTCTCTCAAACCAGCAAGCTAATGTATGATGTAAGTATTATTTTGTTATATACCGGTAGTCAGATGTCTCTAATGCAGGGCCTATGCAAGTTCGAACCCTACCAACATTGGCAGTGTTTCTGGAGAGAAACAAATAAAGAAAGCTGACTCCAAAGTTGTAGTCAGACAGCCGGCACAGCAACAAACATTTTAGATGCCGCGTGTTGATGTCTGCAATGTTTTTATTGTGCAATTTCTTTTTTGAGTGGCTAGCGTTGCCGTCAGAATAGCTTCATATTTCAAAGTGTAAGTTCAAATTAAAATTGGCTAAATTATTTGTGTTCAGATTTGTAGTACGGAAGCTCTCTGGGAGCAGATCTATCAAACACACTGTGACACAGTAACAGATGACATGAGATCATTGGCTCATGAACTGGGCTGGAAACAAATGTTCTTCACTAACAAACTACAGCTACAGGTAAGAAAGAAACCCACAGTCGGGAAGAGTTTGGGATTGTCCAAATCTTGGTCCTCCACCGGTTAATTAAAACATCTTAAAATAACGGCATAATTAACTGGGGTTTTTTTTCCCTCCCCCCCCCCCCCCCCCCAGGTGAAATTACGACGCCATCAGAAAAGACAGAAGTCTGCCACCGAAGGCTTCGGTAGTTCCACGTTCATGACCGACTCTAAATAAATAGGGATGACTGGAGTGGAAACTGCTATCGGCTTCAAAATTGTTCAGGATTCCAATATTTCAAATATTTCCGTCCATATAATTGTAATCATTTCATTAAATATGTGTAAGGTAATTTTGTGTAATTGTTTGTGGTAAAAATTCAAATAAAAATAACACCAGTCTATCATCCCTGCCACTTCCATCAGAAACAAACTTTATTTTAATTGTAATGTTGTAAAATTAAAAACCCAGTGGTTCTAAATCGTAATAAAAAGTGCCTTTTCCGTCCTCAACCAACTGATGTTGTTTGTATTTGGCCTCAATAGTCCAATCATCCATTGAATTGTTTATTGCCAAAAAGTTATCATCTTTGTCTCCCACTCTCAGTATTTGAATGTATGCAGAATTATCACTAAAAAGCATTATGTAAATATGCTGTGTCTAAGTGCTTTGCAAAATCTATTTAGAAAGATGTCTCTGTTGTGTTGAAATAAAATTTCTACTGTTTGTGTCATTATAATAAATGTTTCATTATACTTGCTCTCCATGAACATGTGGCATATAGTACGTGTAGTTTATTGTTGGTGTACTGCGTGCACGACGTATTGCCACCACTAGCACCGTACCGCTCTCGAGATATCAGTGATGAACGCGCGCCACACATGACGCACACTCGACCGGACCTAGCTAGCTGTGCAGTATTAGTAGTACAGTCTAGGCGCAGGCGCGTACGTGCGCGCGGCTAATATTTACATATTATGTAATACATTTACATACGTCATGTGAATATTACTTCAAAATGAGGTTATGACTAGCTGCAAAGGCTACCTGCTGGGGCCCAATAACCATATCCGTATTTATACTTCAGCCAGCTACCTGCTGGGCACCATTAGCTAGCTACGCACACTTCAACCAGCTACCGGGACCTGGAGCAATAGCTTCGTCCCCCTGGCCCTATGCACACTAAAAAAAAAAAAAAAACAAGCGACCGACCGTAAATCACCGTTCTAGCATAAATGTTGATAGGATCGAGTTGTGCTTTTCTTCCCTATATTGACTTATCCCTTGGTTTTTCAGGATACAACATTGATTTAAACACAGGGACAACGCGGTTTACTATTATATTCTGGTATATAAAATGTTTGACACTTAAAATTTAAGATAAAAAAAAAAAAAAATAAATAAAAAAAATTCGGCCGGCCGACCGACCCCACATCCCAATGTTTTAGGGCAACACAATTTTTTTTTTGCCTAAGGCATAACAAAAAATGTTATGTTGGCGTAACGGGCCCAAAAAGGTCGGGATTAATTAATTTATTATTATTATTTTTTACTTCCGCCAAAATACAACACAAAACAAAGTGAAGAAAAGGACTCAACACCTGTTTTCGTTTTGAATTGTTATAATATTGTATATCTATACTTTAGATTTTTATTTTCTGTTTGAAAATCAATAAAAATATCTGGGGTCGGCCGAATTTCTAGGGTAGGTCGGGTTACGCCAACATAACCTTTTTTTTATGCCTAATTATTGTTGGTGCAGCGTCGTCGTTCAGTCACTAGTACTTGGCGATATCTATGTTCCATATGGGTACACGGTGTGCTTTGAGCAAGCATAAAATAAAACATACGCAACACTATTATAATGAGGAGCTAGACAACGTTGAGAGATATTTTGTTGTGTGTATACGACGTACGCGTACGTACGCAAAGTCGGCATTTATTATCAAAGGTAGCTGGCTGGTGGGTACGTACGTAGAGGTCAGTGGGTGACCCCTATCAGTTTTTCTGGATAATTTGACCTCAAAAAAGGCAGTAAACTGATCTGCACTGAAGTTGCCAGTCGTGTGTCAACGTCAAGTTGTACTTCAACTTGTATACTGCATGCAGTGCGGCAACGTGACTACGTACGTACGTGTGGTGTGACTGCCACACAGTTTGCTACACAGGTTTAACTCAATTGAGTCAAGCTATGTGACGCGTTAACCTACGTCAGCCTGCTTTATACTGCTGCTTCACCTTCTAACGCTGACTCCTTCACAAAATCATGTCGGCCGAAGTTCAGAAAAGAGCCCAAAATTTTATGGTGGAATACGATCCTCCCGAATGGGTGAAAACACTGGACAATATTCCCAAGAATCGCCTCAAGGTTAAGAATTAGGCAAGGCTAGGAATAGCTAACTATAGCCTAGCCCTAGGACAGGTATAGGCTAGAATTACTTAGATAGGTAGGCCTATAGGCATAGCGCCATTTTCTTCGCCTATAGGCCTACTACTACTAGTAGTACTAGTACTAGGCCTACTAATTTGAAAAATACGACTAGTACTTCAAAATATTGATGTCACACAGGTCAAATATTCCGCTCCCATGTTCCGCTAGGCCTTGGCCATGATTACTAGTAGTACATACATGTAGTTTAAAACATGTAATTTTATTTTTAGGAGTTTAAGTTCATAAAAAAAGGGCTTGATTCCTAGTCTAAAGTTTCCTAGTCTAAAGTTTCCACCTTATTGTTTTACTGAACTGGTAATTGTGATTCCATTGGTTAAATAAGTTTGGTCTTTTTAAATTGTTTACCTGACAGCTAGTTCATCCAGACACCCCTATTCAAAGATGGTATGTGCCAGGTGTACCAGACGATTTTGAGTTGTACATAAAACGTGACGACATGACTGGTTCGCAGCTAACTGGTAACAAGGTACAGACTGAAAATATTTACCGGTATATTGTTTTTGCTGAAATTGTGAACTGGTCTCATGCAAAACAGTTGGGGTGTATATTAAGTTGTATTCGAAATAAGTGGTGTTTAAATAAGTGGTGTTTGCAGTCAGTTTGTGTGCACACGGTTGTTTTTAAGGATTTTGGTTATTTTACAGAGTTTTTATTCTCAAGAAAAAGGAACTCCGTAAGCATCATATGTTGGAGTGAGGGTTAGCAATATTCATGCATACACACGTTCAGGCTGCAAACCCTTACGTCCTTATTTATATTTGCTGACACCAGTAGTTTGTGATTATTATTCTAAACAAATTGCTCTTGAAAATTATGAGGTCCGCAAGTTGGAGTTCCTGTTAGCTGATGCTGTTGATAAAGGTTGTTCAACCATAATAACTTGTGGTGGCATCCAGTCCAACCACAGCCGAGCGACAACCATAGCTTCACACCAACTTGGATTCAAAGTTCATCTACTTCTTAAATCTACAGAATTGGTAAGGTTTACACTACAATAAAGATTTTGGTATGAACAACCGTTAATTTATGTCTTGGATCAATGTCGTTGGTAGATGTTTACTCCTTAGGACCCTGACAACCTGTAAGGGGAATGTCATACTGTAATCTCTGTTTACTTCCCAGGACCCTGACGAGACAACCTGTAAGGGTAACGTCATGTTGGATCGTCTAGTAGGAACCAATATCCACCTACTTCCCAGCGATGCTTCATACAATGATGATATCCAACAACGAATGGACAACTTTGTAAAAAAACTACAGTAAGTCTGGCCATCTAGCAGCAAAGGCTATTGCCTTGGTGCCATTGCCTCGGTGACCCATGGCAATTGCCTTTGTGGCCCCTGGTCATTGCCTTATTGCCCCCTGGCCGTGGCTTTGATGTCCCCCCTGGCTGTTGCCTCAGTGCGCTGGCGGTTGCCTTGTTGCACATTGGCATGTCTAGAACTTGAATGTTTCTGAACGAAGTACTTTGTTCCCTTTTGCCTCCAAGTCAACGGCACCTAAAAGCCTTTGGGTGCCAATCAAGTTATATCATTTACACCATTTTGTCATCACCCAACCCATCCACTGCCATTGTTTGTCTTCCAGAGAAGAGAAAGGTGAGAAAGCCTATCCTATTCCTTGTGGGGGCACCAACTCGGTTGGTATCTTTGGCTATGTACAAGCATTCAAGGAACTGATGGAGCAGGTAAAGAATAGTTAGCTCTTAGGTTTTATTGAAGGCAAAATATATCAAGGTGACTGCTGTTATGGTGGTAATGGCTTAAAGGGAAACTATTTAGTGTGGATAAAGCGTGCTTATTTTTGCAAGCTGCTCATTTGTGATTTGCCAAGATAGACCACAACGTTCTGCAGATTTGTAATAGAAATTAAAACCCCAATAAAAAAAGACAAGTAATGTTTTTTGTCTTGTACTATTTACCAGTAGTCATGCAAATTTAGAATCAATAATTCAGTTCTGTGCATTTGAGCAGACAAGCACGTCCTGTTTAGCCGTGGCAACAGTGCCCCTTTAAGTCAGTGACTTAGAATCAAGTTGTACAACTACCATTTTTTTAATTTATGAACTAAGCGGTAATAAATTGCTTCCGATCCTAGATAATAAATAACTTTTTTCCAAAACTTTACTACATTTTGAGACCCCAAGATATTCCAGAAGGACTATGCTTTACGTTATTAACTGCTATTTTTAACCAGAGGGTGCCAGAGCGGTTCACTGACATGGCTGTAGCAGTGGGCAGTGGAGCAACAATTGGAGGGCTGGGCATGTCTAACTATCTCACTAACTCAAATCTGAGGTAGCTTTTAGTACTAGTACACTGTAGTAGCTAATAACTGTAATGGAATATCATGCTTAGTCAGCTGACTATTTGGAACAAGCTTTTTCATAGTTACATACATTGTCTTGTTAAAGAGATTTTGTTCATGTCGTCGTGAGAAATCTATTTATGCCCAGGTAAAATAAACCTGCACAGTTTCACTGTACAGTCTAAATTCAAACGTAACAATTTTGCTTAAGAATGGAGCAATGCATATTTTACCAAAGCCATAGGGTTTGCCGAGCGTGATAATAAAGGATGTTTTTATGGGACTTTTTAAAAAGAAGAAATAAAGTCAGATTACTAGTCCTAAGTTTTCAATTGTGGAAACATTTCCCTTCTTACCGACTTCCTACTGCAGGTGGTTGCTATGATGCATCAATAGCAATAGTGTGATAAGCAAAGGTCAACATTATGTATGTATAAGTTAAACACTGTGTTTATTGTTTGCAGGATCCATGGTCTGATTGTGGGCGATAAGCGTGAATACTTCCACTCGGAGATCAATAAATGTTTGAATGGCATTGGATGGAATAACAAACATTCCGAAGTTAAATCTGAAGATCTGTATATGATGTACAATGACGCCAAAGGGAGAGGTTATGCAATCTCATCACCAGAGGAACTTGGTAAACAAATATTAAAGATTATTTCAGTTTTGTATCATTTTGAGAAGTAATGAGAAATTGGTACGTTTCCCTTTAAATGAAAAAAATCCTTCCTTGAAGCGTTTCTTAGCTGAAATAAATTATTGGCTGGCGACAATAATTAGATTTTGACAAGAAATTCTCGAACTACCCACAGAAGGATATCTTTTGGTCCTTATATCCTTTTAAAGCAACATCCCTAGATTATGGCAAACACGCTTCTGAGGGTGGTGTTAACTCTCAATTTATCTAATAACCAGATTTCATCGTTGAGGTTGCCATGGCAACAGGCATTATCCTAGACCCTGTTTACACCGGCAAGGCAGCATTTCACTTGATCCACTTAATGAAGGAGAAACCACACTCATTCCAAGGAAAGAAAGTGCTCTTCATTCACACAGGTAGGCCTACATTATCGAATAAAACGGGTCAATTTACCTTGGCAACATTTTATTTATTCAGACCCTTCAGTCGTCCGTTTATAAGTTGAGGAAGTTATCTTTTAGAAATGTGGGACACCCTTAACAAAACTGGGAGTAATCCATGAGGCCGGCTAGGGACTGAACACCTACTAAAACAGAATTTAACAAACATAGAATAACCCTGAGAAATATCAGTCGTGTTCCAGTAAGCCTAACTACATGTACTGAGGAATATGAGCCCTGTTTAAGTAATACAAAGATCTGTGCATTAGCATGATGATCGATTACCACCCTGGAACAAGGCTAACTTGTAGTCTAATTTTGATTGGTACAATATTAGGTGGGCTGTTTGGTATTTTTGATGGTCGCATGGATGAAGTTGTGTGCAAGGAAGGTTCTGCAACAAACAAAGTGGACTGCTGGGTGGATGTGAACAAAGTACCTGACTTCTAAACCTGACGTCCAAGGCCTGTGCCTAACTGTGTGCCTAAAGAGACATTATCAGTAGAATTACTGGAGCCTGAAATTCTCGCCTTTAAACCTTTCCAAACTGATTTGCATAGCCTGCAGCCGAGTTTGTGGCTTAAATATATGATTCATATTTTTGACTGTCTCTGACAAAGGCAAACACTTGGTGGTAAAAATTGCAATGGAGATTTTGATATCATGTGATTCTCTTTCCTGTGCCCATTCATATGAGTTGTTAAACTAGTCTTATTGTTTCTTCAAAGTAATGGTCTATGATAATCTAGATAAGTTTCTTTTTTTCAAACATAAAACAAAATTGTCTCTAAGGGAAATGCTGCCCCCTGTAGCCACTTGTTACAAATAATTCTCATTTACATCAAGTTTCCCATTATTGATGACTATTAAGTTGGGGTAGGTTTTAAGCATCTGTTTCCAAGAATGGATATGCAAATTGTCTTCAAAGATCCCATATACACTAAATTAAAGCTTACAATATGTGACCTGCAACTAGTCGCATTTGGTGTTATGGAGTAACGGCTAGGCAAAGTTAGAACTTGAAAATCGTCCATTCACTTACGATATTTAATATGGCATAATTAATAAAATATTTATCTTATCAACATAATTGTTGTATTAAATTAAGCTAAAAGACATTCTCTAACTGAATATGCCAATACAGGTGTAACTCATTTAAAAAAAAATCGACTTGTTGCTGGTTTTGTGGTGGTGGGTCACATATGGCCTAAAATTTGCATCATAGTAGCCTTTTATATATATTTAACTTGTAATCCTAGGATAATTACAGGCAATTGTATGATTGCTTTTGTGAAGAACTAGAGTAAAGGTGAAGAGTGCCCATTGTGGGTGGAGTATTCTGTCTGATTTTATTTGAGTATATGTTTTCCAAATTGTCTCTTAGAAATGATACTATATGACATTTACCCAAATTAATCCATAATTCGTTTATTTTCCTGTGAAAAGGGTAATACAGTGTATTATCAATTCAACATTAAAATTTATTTCTGAAGGAGAAATCAGGCTAAAATTGGACAGCAAATTGACATTATGAACTTATGTTGAATTTTTCTACGTATAATATCAATCCCTGCTCAGTACAAGCAGCTTGCATGAATCACTGAGCCACACAGATTTATTTACAACTTGAAAGATTTTCCATTATGAGCACTGATTGTCCACAGTAGCAGGTTGTTAGTGGATCAATGGTTGTCCACAGCAGCACATTGTTAGTGAATATATTTGTCCATGAATCGTTTGTGGAACTCTGATCGCAGCGTGTCGTTAATAAATATCTTCTCTTTCTTATCATCTTCCCCTCTGGCACAATTCTTGAAAACTACGTCATCATCCCACCTAAACACAGGTCAGCAAATACAAAAATACCTATATTAAAGAAATACACATTTTCATCGCCATTGGAACGTACAAGGTTTTCCAACTGTATTTAAACCACTCTACTCTAGTCATTGTTAGGTCTTTTTTGTTGCTGTACTAAATAGGACAATGATAAAATATTGAAGGGTTATACATTGGCTGACCTCTTGGTGACCTTGAATTCACTCTTTGATGAGTTGCTCATCAGGGGGTTACCACTCAAGATGTTCTCCGTTCTAATTTTTTCCTCTTCTAATTTCTTTTCTTGCTCCTAGACGTCACATCAATAAACAAAATAAGACCATTCAGATGCAAATTGAGATACGTAAGATTTATTCCATAAGAAGAAGTGGTTCGTAGAAATGACTCAGCTTGGATGCCACAGATATCTTCAGAGCAACATCATAACAATCCATTGATACGGAAGAATTGTTAGAAACACATGGAAGCCTCCTATTTAGTCTGACAACAGTGTCGTTTAAAGTTCTCAGTCTGACCTTTCTGGCATGTTCTTGTGCTCGTTCCTTCTTGATCTTATTGAGTTCAGCCAGTAGATCAGCTGTGTCATCTTCACTGTCGGAAGAGTCGCTCTGTAATAGGTGCAAAAATTATCATCTTGTAACGAACATTGATTCTAGTACAGCCTACCTTACTACCAGATAAGTTACCCCTGTAATGAAAAGAACATTTTTACAGGCTTTGGCAATAACATGTAACAAGTGGAGGGCAGGACAAGTGGACTACTCCAAGAAGCTTACCTCATCATCATCGTCTTTATCTATTGGTTCATCAGCGTCCAGGTTAGCTGCCGGAATCTGCTCAATGCGAGGTCTCTTCGTACCACTACTGCTGTTATTACTGGAGGAGTCTAACAAAATATACACCAATTCATTAGTATTAACTGTAAGGTTATTATTCATTTGTTTACTTTAGCCACCGCAAAGGTCTGTATCAAAGGTAGATGAGAAGTTATGGTGTTAATGGTTATCCCAGTACATGTAGAAAGCGGGAAAAACAAAAGGAAAGGAAGCAAGATACAAACTGCTTGGATGTAGCGTAAATGATTACAATAAGGTGGTGGTTGTATTATAAATTCCTCTGACCTCTATTTCCTCCACGATCGCCACCTCTCTTCTCTCTAGCTACTGCCCGTTCTCTCTCGTCAAGATCCTTGCGCATGTCTCGCCGACTAACCTCATCAACGGTTTCCTGTCCACTTTGTCTGCAAACAAACATGTTATACATCATAAGAATATGTCATAATAATAAAAAGTATGTACACATGCCACAGCAGTCAGTACTATCTCTATCATTAGGTATAATGTCGTTTTAACAATAATACTTTACCAGTTGTAGGCCTACCTGTATTTTAGTTTTGTGTGAGCCGGCAGGTCGCGACTGGAATACTGCTTGGACATTGAACTCAAGTCGCCACCTTCACCCTTCCCTCGACCTCCCCTCGCAGGGTCAAAGGTTGGCCTCGCTGCTGTTGTCATGATTACTTATACTAGTCAGACAGGTCAGAGTTGACCGAGACACTAGTCTATATATAAAACGAATTCAGCAGCTGAAATTATCTTCAAATACTGTAGTACTTCTCTCACAGGACTTCAGCAGCACACCACACCAGCAGAATTAAAGTTTAACTGCAACTGCAAGCGTAAACCTGTAAAATAACAAATAGTAATATCAGAAGTGAACAAAATTTGCAAACATATCCACGTCTGGGGAAATTTAGAATCCAACCACCACGGTTTCTTTTTTGCAAACAAGTCCTACTCCTCCTAGTACTACTACTAGTACTGCCACTGTGCTAGTAGTAGTAACTTAGTACTTAGCCCTAATACTAGTTATAGGTTATACACCTTGTGACCTAGAACGCACGGTACTCTCTCTAATAAAGTGCCACATGTAGTACTACAAACTAGTATTAGTAATACTACACTAGTTAGAGAACATTTAATTGGGTCTGTTACTAACACTTTCCCATCACACTCAGTCCAACTCCAATAAGCATTTATTCCCCGAGGTATTTGACTTTGAGCTATATTTACCTGCTTTGTGTTGATCGCGAGTATCAATTATCATGGACCAAGCTAAGTTAGGAGTTAACACAACACAGTAACAAAACATTAAACAACGCTACAATTTACAAATGGCATTATGGCCGGCGCTCCTCGATTGTGGTGTAAAAAGAACGCCCTCTATAATAAATCACCAACATCTTTGACAAAGACTACCCACTGGTCTCTCTTGGTTAACGTCACTACGTTAACTGCCTGTCAAAAGTTCACTGGTTCCCGCTCGCTTGCGTCTGGCTTGCCTAATATTCCATTGCAGGTACATGTGTATGTATAATTATATTTCCACACGATCGATCGATCGATCGATTAACGAAATTATTAATCACACTGTACCACCGGATCGGAGTTCTTGAGTCAAAAATATTGTTCAGTTTTGTTTAGGGCAAAATGAGCTTGCCAGAGGAAATAGTATTTGACAATTCTGCCAACCAATCTACAGGAAGTTCTGGTATAGAATGCACACTATTTGATGGAGATCAAAGAAAATGTGTAAGTTAAAGTAAACGTAAAACGATAAACCGAATTTCAATTTGAATTTGTGTCGGCCTACAAATATATGAACACAAAAAACAGCTAATTAAAACAGCTAATGAAACAGGGCCCAGAGGGACAATTTTTGTGTGAAGTGACTGTTTCACCTCTGATTGTTTGTGAATCTAACTTGTGTAACTTGATAGCTATTTGACTTACCTCCATGCTTAATCACAGTAAATTTTCTCTATTTTTGTCTTGGTTCTTGGGAGACCTCAGTCTTTTAAGACTTTTTGAAACCCTACCCATATTGGCCATCAATTTGGTGTCATTGAAAAAAACCAAACCACCCACCCCCCTAACAAATAAAAATCCAAATAAAGAGAGAAAATTTGCTCCATAACTGCATAATGTATAGCCAGGTTATACCTCTCCCGCATAATTTTCCCTCTTTGTTTTACAGAATGTAATTAATGGAGTTAAGAAAACAATGGCATCGCTCTCGCTGGTTGGATGGTAGGTCTTGCTCTCCACAAGAATGAACATATTGTGTAGTGTTAAATTGCCTGTCTGCTATTGCTTCTGCCGCAACTTAAATTAAGTAGTAACAGTTATGGAGTAGCTAAAGTCAGTAGCTAACACTAACACTAACACTAAGTGTGCAGGACTGGGCCAAGGACAGATTCACTTGAAATGGGACCTCGACAGTAAGCATTACGCCTCTGTATAAACTTATTCCCAGTTTAATATTGACAGAAATGACCATTTATATTTACCGTCTTCGTATATTTGATCTTTCCAGCTTGTTTATGATTTTTATCATCTGGCTCTTCAAGAAACATACAGTGTTCGTACAACGTCTTATATTGTATCTTACTATCGCTGCATTCTTTGACAGTACTGCATACCTTATGGTGAGTCCCACTCATAAAGAACTGAAGATGACTCTCGTACACTCACTATGAACTGAATAGTCCCAAACGTTTACTCAAATTTGTTGAGGTGAATCATTTTCCAAGAATTAAATCCCAGATGTTTTTTCCGGTTGTTATTATTACAATTGTTTCCTTTCAGGCCAAAATTCAGCCTGAGGGGCCTTTGTGCACGTTTGAGGCATTCTGGCTTTCGTACTGGGGTAAGTGCTCCATTGCTGCTAAACGTTCTGTAGTGTAACACCAACTTGTTTTCATGAAGTTCTAAAAGCTAATACCGGGTAATTGTTTGTGTTTGTTCCAAGATTGGGCTGTGTTGCTGTGGGTCTCGTGTCTGACTGTAAACCTTTTTCTGATTACCATCAAAATGATACGAACAGATCGCTATGAAATGTAAGTTACAACCAATTATAGAAGTAGCAATTTGTAAAGATGTACTCTTCCATTTCAGACCGAGTTCACATTTGGAATGTTCAGTTATTAGCTGGCAACAAGCAATTGTCATATTTAGATATCTTCTGACCTAAACCGTGATAATTCATTAGTAGTTGGGTAAGATGTCCAATTTCAGATGGACTTCGGCTTGGAAATTGGTTCTAGAACAGGTGCACTGTCAAGCCTTTACTGAAGTGCCAAGGCCTGTAACACAAACCTCTTATTTACTATGAATAATTGTACTACACACTTGAAGCCAAACTGATGATTACAAAATTATATTTTGCCAAACAGCCTCTACCATATCATTTGTTGGAGTGTAGCCATGGTTATATCACTGTTACCACTGATTGGTAATAACTATGGCCCTGCTGGTGCTTGGTGGTAAGTAAAAGTTCATGTATTGACCCGTAGGGCATAACGCAATCACTGTATCACTGATTGGTAAAAAACTATGGCCCTACAGGTGCCTGGTGATAATAGTTCACCTATTGACCTATAGACTAATGCTATCGCTATATTACTTGTAGCACTATTGGTAACCATTTTGTTGGGGGAGAATTAATGGAAAATGTTTTTCCAAAAAATAATATTTATTTTGATTTTGTTTTTCTTTCAAAGTTGGATCAAAGAAGAATCCACAGTTTGGCGGTTCTTTATGTAAGTATCTACTTTGTTTCCCAATTCTCTTGATTATGCGTCCGTTAATTAGTGAGGCATTATTGTCAAATCTATGAAGCTTGAATCGTAATGTACAATGTTCTTACATTTGCTATTCCAATCTCTTTCAAGTTGTATTAACATGGTGTGCACTGTTATTTTGTCCTAGATGGTATGGGCCACTGTTTCTAATCATCATTGTTACATTCATCATGTACACTTACATCATCTACACTTTGAACAAAAAGGTACGTGTACTTTCATCAAATATTATCAACCTTAACATATAGCCACTTGTCCCATTCTCTGAGGAAGATGCACATTAATAAAGGTCTCTATTCAGTGGTGTCTTATCAGCCCCCGGGTGCTAAGATGTATGTTCCCATACTGAGTGTAATGTCATTAGCAGCAATAAGGGCCTATTGATTTGTGTGTTTTTCTTCATCAGATAAAGAGTTGGCAGGGCATATACGAACCTGAGATTGAGAGAAACAGGCAGATTCTTAAAGCTGAGATCCGACCGCTTCAAGCATACCCTTTCATCTATTTAGCTCTGTCTATCTTCCCTCTAATCGATAGGTAAATAATAGTGGGACTGGGAGTGGTTGATAATGCTAGGGTTTGACCCGACATGTTCACTTGGATACCAAGTGGCTCACATATAATACGCAGGATTGTACGTAGAATACAGAATGCTATCAATGCTAGTAACCCACAGGCTATATAACACGTTCCTTCTGACACATTATCCCTGTAGAATCCAGAATGCTGTCAATCCTGGTCACCCAGTCTTTGCACTGGTTCTGCTCCACACCCTGACGTCACCACTCCAGGGACTTGTTAATGCTGTTGTCTACGGCTTGGACAAAGAAACCCGTAGTAGACTGACATGGATACAGATCAAGGTACTTCTCTTTATAAAACTTTGAGATTTACTTATCTGGACCCGTGAAAGACCTTGAAAGCTAGATTTCTACCATAAAGGCAATTTAGATTTCCCTATTTCTGAATTCAGTAGAAACGGAGCTTTCTAATGGTAAATACCATATTGGGGTTTGATAACTAGTACACCGGAAACTACTCGCATCTATCTGTACTTTGTAAATATATTCATCGTTGTCTAATCCAAGGAGAAAGTTCCCTCAACAGACCAATGCTGCTTCTGGTCCTACCACCGACTGCTTTACACATTATCATAACAATAACATCTTAACATGTATTGTCATTTATTTTAAAAGCACCATGTTCTTCAAATCAAAATATGTGTACAAATACTCCAATTGTATAGTGGTTTTATACTAACAGTAGGTGCTATAATCATACTAATATGACAATGAACACTTCTAATGCACTCCATGTTTATTGAAGTAGTTCATTTCTTTATTCCATATTTTAAAGATTAAATTTTTTTTTAAATGTTGTTATACATGTAGCTTCAAATTGGAATGATTGCCGCCAGCTAATAATTCATGTTGACAAGGTACTTTCTAATCCTAGAATGGATGTTTTCAGGCCATACATTTAAATTACGGCAAAGCAAGGACAAACGCACAAAAGGTGATATCGGTCTGAAATCAGACAGTAACAACATCTTTAATAAACTGTTTATGTGTACTTAAAAAAAAAGTGTGTTTGGAGTGAAATTTAGGATTTATATCCAAAAGTGACACAAATAGTATTAGTATAAATATTAAAATTCAAATCAGTCAAATTTGTTCTGTACATAGAGTACATCTTTCTCTATTAAGGTCTTTTTACACGCCTACCCCTCATTTCATTTATCCCCTCCTCGTCACTCCTCACACCCTACTCCTTCTTCACACCCCGATCCTTCTCAACCCTAATCCCTCTCACCCCTAACCTTCACACCCTTACCCTTTACAATTGTGCCCTTCACGCCTGTACCCTTCACACTTCGCATCCTTATCTTTCGCACCCTTATCCCTTGCACCTTTATTCTCTGCCCCCCATCCCCCCTTCCCTGTACCATTCTTGTACCTGCAGGGGGTGTACCTGGGGCGTTCTGCCCACCAACCAATCCGTGAATACCCGCTAGTATCTGTACCTGAGACTCCAGAGCTTGAAGATGTCAGCCCTTTCGCCATGAGACCTCTTAAACACTCCATGTAGCTGAAATTTCTGCCATAAATAAACCCAACCCTAAACAAACAAGGAAAGATCTACCCACCAAATACATAAGTTAGTAGTCTATGTGAATGTTGTCATTGTTGTTAAGGAAACATCAGCAGAATTAGTTTTTATGTTTATGGCATTTAAAATTGGTGGACATCCTTCCAAGTAGCGTTTGTGTTGGGTATAAATCGGGTAAAGCCATTGCAATTACTACATTCTACATGTATTTAGTAGTTATGACCTAGATTATATTTAATTTATATCGTAAATTGAACTAAAACAACTCGGTTTTAATTTTACAACTAAAATTCAAGTGAATTTAATTACGACTGGTTGCTATTAACAAATGTAACACAAATCATGACTATTACTTTAGTATTTAGAACCATCTTGTAGTCATTTCTTGTAGTCATTTGTGGAACAATTTGTAGAGTTTCTTGGTGGTGGTGCATTCTCTATCCTTCTTCCCTGCAAGGGTTCATTATAATTCACTATCAATCACTCAGTTGAACAGTTCACTACATCCAGTTTCAACAATCATAATCAAACGTGCTCACTAAAATCTGCAATACAAAATGTTCACTTGTGATTGTCAGAGTGATACATGACATGTTTGTTGCCCCTGTATGGCCTCACAAAGTTTTTCAACTGCTTCCACTCATGATATAGAACCATGATAAAGACATAGTATAGTAAAACTGTACCAATCCTTCTCATGAAAGATACAATACAGACCCTTATTTTGAAAGATATGATACAGACCTTTGTGATTATAATTGCAATTTTTGTTTAACTATACAAATAAATAATTGTCTTTGTTTGAACTGTTGTTCCAGATAAATTTTATAAGTCGCTTCACAAGGGAGCCCCAGATTAAGGAATACCCACTTCCTGAGGAGGAGGCAGAACCACAAATTAATCGAGACGACGGCAGCGACGGGGAGGAACTAAGCTCACCCGTAGAAATCCAGATTACTGAGGGGATTACAACTACAGCTGATTGTGTAGAAGGGGACATGACTGATGTTAATATTTCAGAGGCTTAATTATGTTGGGATCGGGGTTGATCCAGATTACTGAGGGGATTACAACTACAGCTGATTGTCTGGAAGGGAACATGTATAATAAAAACTCACAAACCGTTTTACATCCAAAATCTTTTATGACAGTTTGTGAAAAACTAAGCTTTAGAGCCCAGCTACTTCGTTGTAACCCCACAGTGTTAGTTTTTCATTCCTGTACTGTACTTATTACACAAACATTTTCTGTGTATATATATATGCAAGGTATATGTTTAGTCTATAATCTTGACGATAATGCTGTGGTTTGGATTTTTTGATATTATTATTTAATCATGAAATTGAACCTTTGATGTCAATCTGTGACTGTTGGTTTCCGTTGATGTTTATTTATAATTATACCCTTTTTTATCCTGTTCAAGGTGGAACTTTGGCTTTATTTACTTATTACATTTTGTGCTTATTTGACGTCTTGGGTACCCTTGCTGCTGTGCCAATTGCCATGTTTGCTGTACTGGAGGTGCAGGTAGCATGACACTACACCACCTGACTCCTCTAATGTTTTGTATTTACTAAATCCAGCCAATCAACTTCCAAGACTTGTTTAATTGTTGTTCACGTACCTCGGTAATTATGTCTTCAGCGTGTTATACCAATGTGACAAGGAAGTGTAATCGATGTGTGTATAATCTGAGTATTTATCAGTACTTGTAATCGGAATCGATGCTTTTAAAAATTTCTATATTAATAAGTACAGTTAAGAGCTTTCATTGCTGTATTCTAATTGTTTATTGGAAATACCTGTATATTATTATTGTACATGTACCCCCAAAAATTATCGTAGACTGAATTTTAAATAATTAATTAATACATCATGTGCAATTATAATCATCGCCTTTTCCTGTTTTCCAATCTAGGAATATTCTGCTAGTCAGTGTTGGTCTAGTAATAATATTCAACTTATTCTATGTCTCACAATGTAGTTAATGAGTGGAAACACAACATTTGGACTGCGTGCT
>JAVCKS010069768.1:12330-23235 GCA_032273685.1 Pteraster tesselatus | reverse complement strand
GGCCTATACAGTACAGTTAATGAATAACAAATGTAAAAGCGACATGTCATGCAACGATGGAGATCCTATAGGTGTTTTTTGTTTGTCGCTCTTTGCTTTGTTATGCTGTCTGACTGCTGTACTGCCAAGTTGCTGCCAAGTTGCTGGCTGGCTGCCTACCTGCCTGCCTTGCATGGCTGGCTGTTCATTCGCACAACTGCTTGCTCGCTTGCATACCGTATAACCCACACTAGCGTTAAATTTCCACTAAATGTTATTAAGTTGACAGGCTGAAAAGCAGGTACATGACATGTACATGTATGTACATTTACGATGTACATGTACATATTGACATCTATCACAGCCAAATATTCAGAGATTCATTGCATGCGTGTATACACTTTTACTATGTCTATGGGTATTTTAAAGTAAATAGGAGCCTTTTGTTTTATGAGAACCTTTCATTGAATACCTGATCTGAGTGTGGTCATGATTTTTGTCATTCCCTATTTAAGTTTTGAAAAATGACAAAAAATTCCTAATTTCATCTGCGGTATTTTCTTTCCCCAAATCTTTTTCAAATGCTGATAGCCCCTAGGAGTCTAGTTTTGCATCTTGTTCAACATCTTAGTATATTCAGGGTAGTGGGCAAGCACCTTTATAAATGATTCTTGTAGCTTTAGGTAAGATGTTTCTTTATGTAAGAGGGTAGTGTAAACATATCTAACGTTGAAGTAGAAACAGATTTCTGAAAAGTGTTCTGGTTTAAAAAATATATTGTTGTATGTTTACATCAAGCTTTTAGGTAGGATTAGTGAAACAGGGTGTGTAACGGAAAAAACAGGGTGTGCATGTACAATTTTGTGATGTAGAAAATTGTGATCCATTGCCGTGGCATAGCGCAAGATTTTACAACCAAGGGTCCATTAACTTGCACCAAGTTACATGTACAGATGAAGATGTACAGTACGTACATTAACATATCAATGATGACGATTGACAAAGTATTTAAAGCAAAAAAATACATTTAAAAAAAAAAAAGTGAAAAAAAATAGAAAAGAAAAAAAACAGAAAAAAAAAAGTGAAACCGAACAATATGCCGTGATTTTTTTTATTTGCCCGTGCTAAACACGGCTGCACGGCTGGCTTCCTAAAAGCTTGGTGTACATTGTTTTGGACAGGAATATTCCCATGTATTCGGCTATAGAAAACTATGCAAACAAAAAATCAACCTTAAATTAGAATTCTACTCACATACCTAAAATTCCTACCTTCAAAAAAATGAACCCTGATAATTGAACAAAAAGGTAATTTGGCGCTTGACTTGCCACTTGATCAAACAAAGATATATTACGATATATGTCTAGGTATTGTACATTGTGGCTTTTAAAAGTATTAGTTCAAGGTGATAATGTGGGCATGTTTATTTTCTGAATAAAAATAACATTTAAGATGCATGTATCAGATAATATTGCATAATCTAGGTCTCAGCAGAGAAGAGAGGGTATCTAGTTAGACTCCTAGTATGTATCTAAGAGAATAATATCAGATATCGGCAATATCACAATATCAAGTGCCCCAACAACAGTTAGACATCATCAGCCGATTTCACCAACCAAGTCCAAGTTAGAGCTGTCTAATCCTAGATCAAGCCCTAGTCCAAATGTACATTTTACTAACCTCGTCTATTTGTTAAATGCAGTCTAGTACATGTAAGACATAGTCCAATGTGAGTTAGACCTTGTCGGTGCGTCGAATGTATAGGAACGATAGTTAGAACTATTGGACCGTGAGACACCAAGTTGAGGTAGAAACAAGGTTTATGTGATTGTTGTATCCGCCAATCCTGTAGAAGTTTTAAATGGCTAAGCAAAGGTGTTCTGAGATTCTCAACTTAGAGGAGTGTGCTTTTTTTGTGGGAGACTATAAGAGGAAGAAAATATGTAATTGAATGTCGAAAAAGTGATAAAGCGACATAAAAAAAAGATGACAATAAGTTAGGCTTGGATGGGCATACAGTCAACCAAAACATAGAAATGGGTCGGCGTACGTCTATTTAACTTCTTAAAAAATGAAATCCGAAAACTGCATCTACCTAGACATAGTTCAGTGAACTTGGACCTCTTTTTTTTCTTCTGCTAAATGTGATCTCAGAATTTGCTAAAATGCTTAAAACTATTATAGATCTAATGTATTATTTCACAAGCACAGCGCAGTATCATACCTTGTAAAATTTAAGTATGCATGACTTGTATTGTAAGTGGAATGTGAATTTAAATGATTATTATTAGATATTTAGATATTTGGCTGATTTCTGTCTGAACGAGTGGATCATTAATTGGGTTCTCATCCTATTACAATTGCTTTTTTTCAAAAGGGTACCAAGTCCTCAGAATACAATGGCTTTATATTATAAATGTACATGTATTGAGTGTACCATATGACAAGCAGTAGGGACCAGCCTCCACCCCCCCTCTGCCCTCCAATTCTAAGAAACCCTGTTATCACCAAATTATACTCATAACAGGATACTGCTGTGTCAGTCCAGTCTGTATAGCGCTCTGTATCAACCCATACCAGGTACATAATTTCACGCTTGAAAAGATGCAAACGTTATAATGATAAAATAACAAAAGAATATCATGGAAATGAAACTGTTGTATAGAAATGTTGGTATTTCTGCAATCAAATTGTACCCATCTTTTGTCTGGATAACAAACTGTGCAATGAGTAATGCGATTGGTAGTCACCCTGTCGTTAGTAATAGTGTAGGTGTACTCATATCATACATGCATACTTCAGATTCCATATCTGTCATAACACCTCATTGAACTTTGGATGCTTGACTAGAAGCCCAGCATGCTAGAGGGTTTCGTGGATATACACTATTTATATACAATGCACGTCACTTTGGGTTTCATGTTGAACCATGGAACTACGGTAGTTGAACTGTACTGAAGAAATCTAGGTGATGTGAGAGGAGACATACATTGTAGAGTATAGTGTCATATCATATTGTGAGTGGTAGAGCTTCACATATCGCTATATGTAGTTGAACTTTATTGAAATATTTCTGTTAGGACATTGTGGATGAAAGTAATAGTTTTTATTCAATTCATTACAGTATAGAAATGTAGTAAATCACAAGATTTGCGCCTGAAGAAATTAAGGTGTACTATCGTCTGGTTAAACAGAAGGCCCTTGTATAGCCGTAATGCATGATCACTAAAAGGAACAAACATAAACTTCACGCTTGACCTGGATTCGTTTTACTACTACCAATCAACAGAAGATTGAGAATTAACTTAACTTCAGACACATACGGTAATTACTTAAATTATCACTTGGAGTAAGATTAAAATACACTAAGCAGGTTATTGTTTGAAATATGCTAAAGAGGAGTTAAGATGCTCAAGTAGTAATTGTTGCAGTTTCGAGTATATAAGCAGCTGTTTATATCCTCACTGTTCACCTCTTTCATTGCCAGTCACAGGATAATATTATATTGCATGTGGAATGCTGTGTGCTCATTACTAGTGGTACTATTTATAGCAACCTAATTTTAGTACCAGGGTTATTCCAGAAACCGTACGTCAAGTTTTAGTTTTCATGTTTGATACATATCTTTTATTTGTTTGTTTACAAACCTAGTTGCAACCATAGTTGGGTCCTTGTTGATTTTCCTGGAAATATTATTTGTAACCACATTGTTGTGAACTTTAAGGAAAAATTACTGCAGGGCTCAAGGTGAAGAGTTAAAGTTTTTCAGTAAACATGAAGTTTGTGTCTATAAAGTGATATAAAATTTATGACAGTATACAATTTTGAACAGGTGTGTTGCAATATTGTTTTAATAAAGATGTTTTTGCTAGCTTATAATGTATAGCCCATGTAAAAAGTTGTTTTTTTGTGTAATAGATGATTGATTGGTTTCTGTTATAGAATAGGATTTGTTTTGACATTTATTGCAGTACAGCATGCTGCAAAGAGACCAGTGAATGTTGTAACTCTTAAATGTAAATTAAAACTAAAAGAACCAACCATACCTGTAAGTATTTTCTGCTTTCTAAATTCTACTGCAACCCTTTATGGCTTTCCCACAGAGAGACTGCCCAGTATTATTGTACATAAACATGTAAACTAAGGCAGTAAAATGTAAACAACCGGTATGTTTTGTTCATCTTAATGGTAGCTTAATGGTACGGTATGACGTGATGGTTTCCAGGGATATAAAAGGTCAAGAATACTCTTGATATTTGTACCTACATGTAGATCCTTCACTCCCACATTCCACTTCATGCTAGAATGTGGATGGGCCCTGGGATCAAGGAAGTGTTAACCTAGTCACAACCTTAAAGATGGAAAAGAAATCACGATACCCTACATTTACCTTCAAACTGAACTTACATGAGGGAAAAATATGTGCCAAGACCCTCGTGTGATGACAAATGTATTGGACACATCTTGAAATAGCAGTGAGCCCTCTGTTGATTTGTTTGAAAGGATGTGTACATGTAACATTGGTGGTACAATGTACATGTATGGTAGTGCACGTGTACTGTACGTGTACCAGTGCCCAGCCCCTACTAGTGTTATGACTAATGAATTGTATTGGATGTGTATTTACAATAATGTACACGTATATTAGTTACATGCACATGTAACAATGTAAAAACACAATGTTAGGCCTGTCTGCATCAATTGGCTAAACTCCAGAAAACTTGTCCACTCATGAATGATTTAAAGCACTATAAATCATCGCTACTACAGTCCTCAATCAGACGCAGACATGGTAGCAATCTCTTCGGTATATTTACAGTGACGCTCTTCATGCATGGGTGGAAAAGCCACTCACCATATTAAAGATGTAGTTCTATACAGCCTCAAAATGCTAACGAACATACATCACTAATCACACAATAAAAAGTGAAATAAAGTACTAAATACAGAATAAACAACAGATAAATTGTTATGCTAATGTATAATTCGCATCTTTTTCAATGTGACTATGACGCATGTACAATAAGGATTGATTTCATTTATACGCGGCATGGTAACAACAATTATGATAATAATGATGAGACAATTCTTGCAATATCTTGAAATAATTTGGAGTTGATGATTTGAAATGGAGCTAGAGGGATGTCTTATGTTCAGTTTATGGCTACAAAATGATCTGAGCTGTGTGAATTTTGCAAAAGAATTTGGTACGATCTGGCCATATTTTGGTACTTTCCGAAAGCCAAAATTCAGATTCTATACACTTTATATGTATCATGTTTAAAGAAAAAGGACCCAGTCGTTTGTAATTTACAAGACCGTTATCATTGTTTGTACTTTAAGCCTTAACAAGTGACCGAAAAAGATTTTGTTGTCTGTTGCCCAAATAATCAACACTAAAATTGAAATTTGGCCCCGGCTCAAATGGCCCGGCCCAAATGGTCCCGCCCAAATGGCCCGCCCAAATGAGCCCCATAAGAGATACATGTACATATGGGAGAGCCCACATCCAATAGCCCAGAGAATTCCCATGTGGGCCCCCAATGAGTTTGCTACTTGGATACTACCATGAGGGCCACCATTTCAGTGAGGTCAACAAAAGATACTACTGGATAACTAATATCCATGATGCATGTAAACTTAGAACTATGACATAATGTCCAAGAAGATCGACTAAATTTATATTCAGCATCTCATTAAATCATAATATTGGAGTCAACTCTTGCAGAAGTTTTTTTGTTGAAGTTTTATCTTTAGAAGTCCCAGAAGTTTTACTTCAAAACACTGTTTTACTTTTAATACACAAGAGGCGGCTGTGCAAGAAAGGCCACAGAAACAGGTCCATATCTCTTCCGATGCGCATGCATGTTATTATGGGAGTGGAATTACAAAGCTATCTTGTGGACTCGACCACATCACTGCCTTTAAAGCGCATGTACAAGTGTAACTAAAGAAATGGTCCTCTCTGTGATGACCTAATCACATAAACATCTTGCTCTTCCAGTCCTTGAACATCCCAATGATGCAGATAAAATACAGCCACAGCAACATCTCATACACACGTGGCAATTCCTTCACTAGATATTGCTTAGCCTGGACTATAGAAATAACAAAGTGATGTGGTTTATCGGAATGTTTATGGCTATTAGCTGGTAGAGTAAAGGTTATCCATGTAGTATTGCAAAATATATTACTAAGCAGTAATTTAGTAAGTAGATATTGTGGGAGTACAAATTTCAGGATTTGCAGTTATCATCCATATGGATGATAATAATGTTAACTTTAATCTTCAAATCACTACGCATTTAAAGAAATGTGTTCAAAGCCAAATTATTGTGTCCACCATATGGGATCGTTCATATAGAAATGTTAAAAATACTAGCCTGGTGAGTGTACAAGGTCCAGTGAAAATAACTTGCCCGGTGGGCTACTTGAAAACGCAACAACATACATTGTAGGTCTGAAAATAAATGGGGAAATCAAATCAGTCAGTTGGGCTATTGTACGGAAAAGGGTTAGTGCAAGGCCTGGGTAAGATTGAAGGTTTAAAGGTTTTACAAGATTTAGATTCGGTTGTATGAGTGCTTACAAGCCGAGTTGCAACTCTTAAAGCTGCGACCCCAGGTTGCAAAAAAAAAACCTGCTAAACTCGTTGGCAGAGTTACAACTGATCACAAGGTACAACCTCCTTAAAACTACATAGCTTGTCATTAGAATACTTTTGGGGTTTTAGTTGTGTACTACAACGCATTTCAAGAACAAACAAAACTATTAACTTGTAGGGGCACACTTGAAATCAGACATGCACATCACCTGTTGTGCAATAGAGGTATTAAATGTTGCAACTCAACAAGTTGTCATTTTAAACCTTCACATGAATATAAGATATTGGGTTATAAACGCTTCAAACTTGCTACCACATAATAACATGTTGAGTGCTATATTTTGTCTTGGGACTTCCGAGACCAATCAAGCATCAAAGGCTTAATATCACTATTTGCATGAGTGGACTGTTAGTTGAGTGATTGTGATCACATAACTTATCACCATTTTTATTAGTTCATGAAAGTGCAAATTAAATATAAATCTACCTCTGAAACATATTCACGCGATTACCTGTTATCTCCATGGGGGAAACTGTTTCAAAGAATACAAATTCAAGCTACAAAGAAAGAAAATTTAGCACGTACAGCAATGACTCCACAGTGATGTAGCTGTCAGCTGACATCATAAAATGTCTGCTGCCACCAGCGGCCATTGAAGCAAAGGTTTCTCAATCGCCGTTTAAAGTGATACTGATAGAAATATGACAAATTTTACCACGTTTTTGACACATTTCTGAATGAAATATATTTAAAAAACAAATTCAACTATTTGTAAAACAGCATCTCCTTAACCAGTTTACGGAAAACAACATTAAAATTGTGATTGATCTTTAAGGCTAATAACAAGTGCAAACTTGCCAAGTTATCACTGAATATAATAAATATTTTTCCCCAAGGTGAAATTGGTCTGAAACTGGATAGTACATCTAATATTAATGTTCCTTATAACACTTTATAGCTATTTCGTTGATGTCCAATTGTTGTTTTGATCTAAAAATCATCATTCCCCATGCACTTTCAATAAAAGTCAATAGAAAAAATACTTTATCAGTAGTTATTAATTTGTTTTGTTTCCCTTCCCATTTTATCCATTTTTGTGCTAGTGAGATTTCCCACGATCCAAGTAAGATTTCCTGGGAGGGAGAATTATCCCTCTTTATCCCCGTTAAAATCTTTGAATGCTTTGTTGACTACAGTTTGCTTAGCATATCACTTATGGTTACAGCAGCATCATAACATTAAGTCTGTGAGATGCTCGGCTCATGATGGCGCCAGAGAAGCCATTTGCACTGCTCATCATGTCTCTGGAATGTCTGCCTTAGTGACATGAGAAACACCACGGTGTGTTGGGAAACATCAAGGCAGCCATGTTGATTGCCATTCTGTACTAGTACCCAGTATCTGATGGTGCTTAATTACTCAATAAAAATACATGTAACAGTAGTCACCAGACTATTCTTTTCAGAGCCACTCTTCATTAACCCAATCAAATACCACAGGCAGATAGGTCGACAGAAGTATGTTCATGCATACCACCAGTCCATGTTGCTTTCATTGTACACAAATAGCTGGTTCTCACTAGCCTTAGGTATGTTTAGAACAAATTGGTAATGAAATAGTTAAAGGAAAACAAGAAATTGCATTGTGTCCACCGTCCATAGTGTGTCAAATTCTCAGTATCACTAACACTCTTACCATCAGACACAGTTTGGGCTCGCTTTCTAAGAATCAACATTTAGGAATAAACAATTAAGTTTGGTCTGGTTTACACACTTGAGTGTACTCCACATTTGCAAAGTGTATGTACCATGTTTCTTTTAGTTAATGATGTAATGTCCAATATTAGACTGATATCAGATCGAGGAACTACGAATGGATTCTTTAATGCCATAATTTTAAATCTAGTAACAAGGACAAACTTACCAGATAAGCTTGTTTACTCAAAATTGTTACTCAAGGTGAAAGTGTAATGACTTTTTAACTTAATAATTATTAGCTTTCCTATAAGTTCGACTTTGGCAAATTATAATTTTCCCCCCTCCAGCTGAATACAATAGCACTATTTACCTATAAACTGTTCTAAATCCAGAGGGAAGTTAAACACCTTCATCAGCCATTGCATTTATTGAAGCATCTTTTCCTGCGACTTTCCCCTCTGTTATTTAAACGTTCTCAATTAGCAGCTGTTACTCGTTTCAAGATGCAACAGATTAAAATGAACTTGTAGTACATCCACTCAACCTTGCCAATTATTTATAATGCGTCTACTAGACATGAGCTTATTCATACCCTGTAGGAGATCATGAAATATCTCCATGCGATGAACAAAAACATTACAATAAGGAGTTTTCATTTTTAATTAAGGGGTTTACTTGTGGAGAATTGCATGTGAATTATTTAACAGTTTACTCCCATCCAACTAGTACAGCACATAAGGTTTTAGCTTTATAGTTTATGTAAACTTTCTCTGCTTGGATTGTTTTTGTTATTGGTTAAAAAAGACTCAACTTGAAGATAATTCGCTGAAGATTACCCCCCAGGGATGGGATTAGGAGTGGAATGGGGGCTGGGGGAGGGGGTAATACATGTAGGCCAATGAGAAGAGGTTGTTTCTATCATCATCATTTATCGTGTGGTCTGTCTTTAGACCATTTGAAGCTACAAGCTACAAGTAATAGTCAGGAGGTGATGAATAGTAGGAGCGATTACCAGCTGGGATGGCATTATCAACGGAGCTGTACTGTTAACAAATATTACTTGCTGATGAGGAGCTTGTAAGATGAGTTCTGTTCGGTACCTTTCTAGAAAACCTTTGCATTGTGTGCCGGTGGAGACGATTCCAACTTCAATATTTGATGTACAAAACAGTTTCTTCGTCTTGATTTTATAACTAGGATTGTAATAGGCATTCTCGGTCTTTCTAAACACTACATTTGTATCAATAGCTGTGTACCGATGTATATATTATTCTTCCTCAAAATTTCTTGACCTGTTTCTTAAGAGTTTGTTACTCTGAGAATCGGGAATTGTAATCTGCATCCTGTACCAAGATTTTTCATCATGATCTTCCTTGACGAGCTATTTACAACTTCCTAAAGCTCACGTAGACGGAGAGACGTGTGGAGGAAACCATTATTTCCAGACTTGCCGTGTCTATTTTTGGAGTTATTTTCTTGCTGTTCTTTAAGGAAAAGCCAGATTAGTCTCCTGACCGACGAACATATTGCTCTAAGCATCAGGGATTCATGTGCATTGTAGCAGGATTGGACACATAATCAGTTAGTCACTGTTCTGAGCCGGAGGTAACACAACAGCTCTTTTGTAGTGAACATGGAAGTGATATATTATGTTAGAGACTGTGCTGTGCTGTGCTGTTAGGACCCACGTCGCGATTTACTTGGAATATCGGGGTCGTTTTGACAAACTTTGATACAGATTTTGATTATCCAATGTTTCATCGTCTGTGGCTGTTTTGCTGAACTGTTTGGGATTTGTGTGTGTGCGTATGGAAGTAATGTCTCCTGATCAGGACTTGACGAGGTTTTGGAGTCGGAAGAATAGGCGGAGTAAGGTCTACTCTTGTAGTGATGTACGGAAGTCAAGAATTAAGGAAGTGAAAGGTACAGGTAGACAGTAGACAAGACAATTGAGCACATACATTGTACATGTATGTAATCCTGTTGGATAGAAATGACATTCCTTGTGGTAATTCTGCAAGGCTGGGGTACAATTTAAACAAAAAATCCTGTATGTGCATCGTTATATTCATGTACTAGTACTTTATGATGAATTTGATAAACTGCATTTTCTTACTATCCCAACAGGCTTTAAGAAATTGTACTAGCCCTTATCATATTAACCAGCGATGGACACTCACAAATCATACCCGTAACCTAGTGGAATATCTTGCTTTCTTTCTTAAACTTCTCAAAGATTAAGTTACCACAATCCTTTTTGTATCGGAAGTGTTTTTTTGTTTTAAATTTGTTTGTGTCTGCCACCACTAAAAAAAGAGAATAAGGGTTTTTCAAAGGTGCCTCGCGTTATAAATTACTTCTCTTTTAAACCTTCCTGCACACAATCAAACAGTAAAATGACCCCAAAATTAACAAAGCTTTGATTGCACTTAAATTACAGTGTGGCTCGTATTACAAGAAAAGGAAAACGCTAAAATAGATTTGCTTGTAATTTTAATTTCTTCTTCAAGTAGGAATGTATGGTATTCAAAGGTTTCTAGCTCAGCTGGTTCTAAGCACCAGATAAAGAATTATTACATAATAAATGTGACTCGTGTTACTGTAACTCAGATTTATATCAGAAT